>JAQQSZ010003825.1:0-14333 GCA_028646595.1 Phalanger gymnotis
GGGCGCTGGGCTCTGCTTGGCTCAGCTCCGCTCCCCTCAGCTGGGGGCTGGGAGTTCCGTTTGAGACAGACCTTACCACGAGACCATCCAAGCTGTCCTGGGCTGGAGCCCTGCTTCCCTCTGCCACTTTGTGGGTTCTGCAGTTCTAGAATTGGTTCAGAGCCATTTTTTATAGGTTTTTGGAGGGACTTGGTGGGGAGCTCACAGCAGTTACTGCTTTCCAGTCGCCATCTTGGCTCCGCCCCCCTCAAATATATCTTTAAATCCCTCTACTGTTAATATGTGTTATCCTTTTAGTAAAACAATTCTAATGTTTGTTGAGGGACTCAAATAAAGAAATGTCAATAAAAGTATATTACCTCTTTCGAAAGGGGCATAGTACTTTCCTGAATGGAATTTTCATTATAATAAAGTAATAAAGACAAATATATAATAAACGTGAATTCTGTGATTTCAAGAGCCATTTAAGTAATGGAAGGGTCAAAGAACTGGTGGGGAGCTAGTCCAGGGAAGAGTGAGAAAAGGAAGCCACCTCAAACATATATACATACACAGACAGGCGCGCACACACACACACACACACACACACACACAAATGCAATGTTAGGTTGTTCCAACAATTTGGCTAGCAGCTGTTGTGGTGGTGAAAGACTGACAGAAGCCCAACAACAAGAACACTGCTAGCACAGGTTCTTTTGATCTGCTTTACTAAGGAAAGTAATGTTAGGGGGTTAACAATCTTACTTTAAACCAATATATACGTATAAAATCACTTAGTTCAGGGGAAAAAGCCAGCACCCTGAACAGAGGAAATGCAAACAAATTACAAACATACATTATAAACAGATCAAATACAATTCATAGTTACCAAGGAACCATCAACACCTAGGTGAGCTGGGAGGCTATTACAGTGACTGCCCAGAGTCTCACACCAACACTCCTTCAGGAGTGAGAGCCTCAAGGGAGAATGCCAACCTCTGGGTTTATATATCTTGTTCAGGGTAAAAGGTGAGTCATACATGCAACTTACCCACGTGCCCTAAAATCATCACAAAAATGCTACTTAAACCCACATGTTCCAAAAGCCTCTGATGTCACACACATGTCACTCAAACCCATGTAAACTAGGCAAGGAGGTCATCAAGGACTCCTAATTTAATCAAGGAAACAAAGGCCAAACCCTTCAAGGGCACTTGATAAAGTACTAAAAGCCCTCCTTAATTACCAATACATAGGTCTGAAAGAGACCCTGGCATTTTTTGTAGAAAGGTAACACATTAAAGTATTCATTATCATAGCAAAAATTAATTTATCTACAGAAATAACCAAATCACATATCAGGGTCCCGAGGGAATCAGGCATAAGAGGAAAGCATTGGTAATAAAAGAGTGGGAAGCTTTTTGGGAAAATTTACTCCACACAGATAGAACTTAGGAGTAAAATAAGGAACCCTGGGAATAATAAGGGAAACTGAGGAAAGAGTATAGATATAACTCCAGAAAGGTCAACCATGGGTGGAAGAAGATCATCTGGGAGAGGAGAGTGCACAGAAGGGAAGAGAGGTGAGGTCTGCATATTGAAAGTTTGGGATGCCAAAAATAATACTTTTTCTACTCACCACGTTTCCTAAATGCAGTTCTAATTCTAGCTTACATTTAAAAAAATAGAAAATTGTTAGAAGATTTATTTGGGGAAGACTTCCTGGAGGAAATGACCATCAATCTTGCTTGAAAATGTTGTTTACACACAATTCTGACAACTTCCCTGTCTTTTACTTCATTCTACCCTCTCTTTAAGCTATTATATTATTCTTTGTTTCATTTCTCATGGCCAAATTGCTTCTATAGTCCTTTCAATTTATCTTTTCACCCCACCACTACTCTTTCAAAGGTTCTTAATGCTCTCTTATGTGAAAAATTGAATCATGTTTTCCAGTCTTCATCCTCCTTAACCCCACTTCAAATTTTGATGCTGTTGAGGAGCCTTTCTTCATAGATATCATCATTGAGATTAAGGATTTTTGCACCTCAGGCAAGCAATCAATAATCACCATGCTTTTATTAAGTGCTTACAATATTCTAAGCAGTGGACTTAGCACTTGGGATACAGAGAAAAATAAAAATAAGCACCTGTTCTCAGGCAGCTCACACTTAAATATTGAAGATAAAAGCATGCATCAAAATGTGCCAAATAAACACAGAGTGAAAGGAAAAACTCCAGAAGCTGGTGAAACAGGAAAGTTCTCCTAAAGGAAATAATAAGAGTTGCAGGCTGGAAAGTAGAGAAGTTCAGGCTCGAAGAACAGTCAGTGCAAAGGAAGAAAGAAGGCAAATGGATCACTGTGTGTGAAGAAAAACAAATACTCTACATCCATGTTAAAAGATTAGAAAAGTAAGAAAAGGACAAGTTGTAAGGAGTTTAAAAGCCAGAGATAATAAAAGACCCACTGGAAATCATTAGGGGTAGGAGGAATGACTTGGTCAGTCCTCTCCTTTAGGAAAATGTTGGCTTGGGTCAAGTGGTACAAAAATCACTCTCAGTTAGTGGTGTTGACCTGAAAGTTTGGTTAAAGGAAGCAAACAGGCTAGGGGATATATAAATTCATATAATTTATTCCCTTAAAGCTAGCGATACATGATCATGGATTCAGAAGCAAACTTTGGATTGACTGGAAGAAGAAAGACAAGGTTTAAGTAACAATTCCAACTCCAGTTTATGATTTCCGTATCACAAGAAAGGAAGTTCTTAGTTGAACAGGTCAATTGACCAGGTAGTGTCACTTAGAGATTACAATCACAAGATGCAAATGTCTCTAGAATAACAAGATGAGAAAAATCCTATTGTTCTGGTTGCAGACATCCTGTCAACAACAGGAAAGATACTCCTTGTCAATCTTATCTGGTCTTTGAAGTTGCTGACACAGAAAGGGTATTTTTAGAGTAGAACAAAAGCAGTTTGAATGCTTTGGATATTATTGGGGTTCAAATAATCTGAAGGGATTGTCTTTCCTCTTTTTGGTCAAAGGTGAGCAAAAGTTACACCTGTAGACCAAGAAAGGTATGATTCTTCTTCAAGGAATGGGAAAGGAAGTTCTAAAAAAATTGTTCCCTTGCTGACCAGGGAGAAAAGGTAATCTCTGTGTCTGGAGTAGGGCCCTCAGACAGAGGGAAAACAATCATGGACAGCATTATTTTGTTCACAAAGGTGGTGACCCTTAGTAAGAGGAGAGCAAATACAGTAAGCACACCAGTAGCAGAAAGTATGAGGAATCTAAGCAAGCTGCCCTCCCAGGGTACAGGCTGACCACACAGGGCTAGGTTGAAACAGTGCAATAAATGGTTGAGATTTCTATCCATGCAGGGCTAAGTTCAAACAAATACAATAAAGATCAGGAAGGTAGGCTCCTGGTCCTTCTCCAGAGCTCTCTGGCCTCAAGTTCATCCACCAAATGGAGGACAGGAAATCAATCATTTTTTAGAGGGAGGAGAGGCTAGGCCAATTGGGACTTGCAACAGAAAATTTTCATATTCACTGCCTCCAACTATACATTTTCCTTCTCATTATGAATTTTCCTCATATCTGAGCATTACTTCTCAGTATTCTTTGTTCATTATCTATATCCCAGCCATCATGCTTGGCTGTCCCTCAAGAGTTTATCCCTAGACCTTTTCTCTTCTCCTTTCTACATTATTTCTCTTAGTGTCACGTTATTTCACCTGGGTGTAATAGTCAATTCTACACAGGTAACCTAGGAAGCAAAGTAGATAGAGCACCAGTCCTGGAGTCAGGAGGACCTGCATTCAAATCTAGCCTCAGACACTTGACATTTACTAGCTATATGACCCTGGGCAAGTATATCAGTAAGGCAAGATTCATGACCGAGAGGATGACCATGAAGATGCCTGTATGGGTCAAAATCACAAAGTATGATATACTCTCTAGGTAGAAGGCAGAAGAAATATAACATTTATTTAGACACCAAAGAATCAGATCCCAGAACCAGTAATTCCAATTTAATATAGCAGTAATTGTATTCCAAAACCAGTAAGGCCACGTCAATGTAGCAACAAGGAGATTAAAACACAGTGTCACAGCAAAGAACCAAGTCATCCTGTAACCTTTTTCCCTGCTAGGGCCTTCCCATAAAAAAATCATGCACAAATCCTAGCTGTTTTGCTTGCCTGTGTCCCCTCCCCCACTCAGTCCTCTGGTCTGCAGCTCTCTGGTGCCCACTCTCCCCTCAGCACTCTCTTCTGCAGCTCTGCGGACTTGGAGGTCTTACTCTTTCTTGTTGGGCTGAATTCTGAAGTCTAGCTTCTCTTCTGACTTCTGAATTCTCAGTTCTCAACAGCTACTTTCTGGGTGCATATGTTCTTTTTAGGGCCTGAGGGCTTCATGTCCAATAGGCAAAAGAATGTGGGAAAGATCTTTAATCACTGATTGGCATCACAAAGGTATGGGCCTGCCTCTCTTAACTGACCCCACCTGAGGTCTATTGAATGAGTGGGAAAGATCTACACTCACATTATCACCACAGCAAGTCACTTAACCCTGATTGTCTTGCAAAAAATAAACACAATTTTCTATTATAAATTGAATTACTGGCTTTTCTACCTTCATATCCTGTTAGCACCTCAACTAAGCAAATCTAGAATGGACCACATGTCCTTCCCTAATATATTCTTTTCCAAACCTTCCTATTTCTGTAGAAGACACCACAATCTTCCCTGTCACCCAAAGAACTGTCTGTGATATAACCTCTAAATTATTTACACTCTTTCTCCTCTATAACTTTCCTACATAGCTAATGTATTTCCAAACATATCTATTCCCATCTTTACAGCCATTACACCTGTTCATGCCCTTATTACCTCTTCAATGCCTAGAAAGCATCAGTTACTATTTACTGTCTCTAGGGTAAATTCCAAGCTCCACAGTGTGGTAATAAACATCCACAAAAGTCTTACTACAACATGCCTTTGTACTTTTATGGTGCGTTATTCTATTGCATATCCTCTGCATTCAAGCCAAACTGGATATTAGTTATATCTGAATTCCACATTTCACTTGCTACCCTAATGCATTTTTACTTAAGGTCGTCCAATACATAGAAGATATTCTCTCCTTAACTGTTCCTCTTAGAGTCAAGTTTCTGGTTAGGTACCACCAGCACGGATAAATATTCTGTGAACCCACCAGTTCTTAATTATTATTCTATCTTTTATTATACTTTGATGTATAGGTGCAATATGTTCACCAGTGAAATGAACATGTCTTGAGTACTGGCACCATTTTATTTCTGTCTTTACCTCTTTTGTTTCCAGCACTGTTTCTTCTGTTTGCCAAACACATCAATGCTTTTAAAAAACTGAGTCAAAAGAAATTGATAGCATTGAACTGTAAGCAAACTCAAAGGTGAAAACTATCCATTAGATATCCTAGATGAAGGAAGGTCAAAGAGATCTGTAATTTCCCATGATCCTATGACAGAGTCAGGATTCAAACGTAGGTCTTTTAAATCCAAGTTTTCTCTCTCTATTGCCATTCCCATACCATTGTTCTCTTATGTTTTACTGTGTTCTATTTCGTGTTGTGGGTATAGGTAGACACACTAATACAGAATGTTAGAGCTCGAAAGAGAAATATAATCTATTAAGGTGAATACCATAGTTGTGTAGAAAAAAAATGAGACCTAGACAGGTAAAATCACATAAGCCAGTAATGGCAGATCTTAGATTTAGCAATTTATTTCTAGAAGAGACCAGAGAGAGTATCCATTCCAAACATCTCATGTTATAGACTTGAACAATGGCACATGGCTTATACTTACTTGTGTGTTATCTCTATTACTAAAATATAAGCTCCTTGGTAGTAACAACTTAGGCATCTTTACCTCAGCATCTGACTAGGGGTTGGATCAGTTCTACTCGATACTAAATAGTCAATGAATTTGACCTGAAAGCTTTTGCTGATTACTCTGTTTATGATTAAGTGGAAATAGATACAAGGGAAATGGGGTAGAGAATAGGCAGAGATCCCATTTATTAAAGTTGTATTGGGAATAATTAACAAAAGAAGGATAGGAATATTTTTTAAGAAAGAAACTTTTGAAGGTGGAAGTAGAAACAGTTTTGAAAAGGAAAAAAGATGAGATTAGATCATTGTATTTTTGATAAAAACTAAGCCACTTGCAGTTGATCATCATATAATATTGCTATAACTGTGTTCAAAGTTCTCTTGATTCTGTTCATTTCACTTTTCATCAGTTTATTTAAGTCTTCCTAGGTTTTTTTTTTTATGAGAGCATCTTGCTTTTCATTTCTTATAGAACAATAGTATTCCATCACAATCATATACAACAACTTGTTCAGCCATTCCTCAATTGATGAACATCCTCTCAATTTCCAATTCTTTGCCACCACTAAAAGAGTGACTATTAAATATTTTTGTACATATACATCCAGAACTTAACATTGTCAAGACATTCTGAAACAGGAAACAAGGACAAATTTCAGAGAAACACAAAAGCAAAATATAGTACTGTAAGATCACTGTCAAAAGTAATAAATCTCAAAATGAACCAATGATGCTGTGGAAAACTAAAAATGATGAAGAATTTATTTAGCTAAAGAAGGGAAGTAGTATGAAAAAAGTACATGACTGCATTAAGGATGGAGAAAATGATGCTGACTGATGTCAGAAGGAAGTCAGAGCTATTAATGCCTTGTTTTCCTTTTATTTTCTTTGTCAGAGAGAATGACTATTGAACTAAAAAGAATGAACAAATATGGCTAATATAGGATTGTATAATACCCAAAATATGGTTACAAGATGAGTTAGATACCACTTTAAGAGTTCGAATCATCTGTCATAGAGCATATATATGCTGAACTGCAGAAACAACTGATAAATGTGATGGCTGAACTACTGTCCATGATCTTTGAAAGGTACTAAGGGATGAGAGAGGCATCACTGAAGGTAAATATCCCATTTTAAGTAAGAGAATAAAATTAAAAAAAAAAAAAACAGTGATCTTGACTACACTTCCTGGAAAATTTCTTGAATGTATCATGAAAAAAATGATTAGCAAACACCTATTTAGATAAGGAAATAGTGATCCAAATGTGCTGGAATGGTTAAAATAAAAAACAGCCTAAATTTACTTTCTTTTTTGAAAGGGTTACTAAACCAGAAAATAAGTGGATGAGACACATGTTGGTATCCTAGAATTTATCAAATCACTTGATGAAGTTTCTTGCGTTTTTTATGATGCCGTAAAGAAAAGAATAAGAGCATAATATATATATGCATATATTTCTTAAATTTCCCCAAACATGACAAATATAAAACAATATCATGTAACAGCCTTAAACTATGTACCTTGAAATCATTGATTCAGTGTTAATTATTTCAGTAATACTTCTAGGGTTCATATTTGACCAGTATAAAATACATATTCTACTTTCTAATAACCAAACTGACTGCTCTTTTTTTAACATAGTTATGTAGTTATAATATAATCAAGTGCTTTATGGGTCCCAACTCTACTAGGGATATATAATATGGAAGTATCAATATCCTTCCATCCTACTTTGTCACTAACATAATTTTTTTGGATTGTTATGATTTGATATAAGACAGATTCTCATTTGGGCACACTAGCTGATACATACATTATTTTACTTGGAGATAAAGATATATCATTAAATAATAAAAATTTCAAAATAAATGAAAATTTCCAAATATTAAAATCCCAACTTGAAAATACTTCAATCCTTCTTTCCCTACTGCAAGGCCATCTCATTTCCCCCCTAATATTTCTATTTCTCCAGTAATGAATGGCTACAGAGCAATGCATTCTGATATATGTGATAATACAAAAAAGTGACATTTTCCGTGTTAGACTTGTACTGAAAAAAACTCTCACTCTAACCACATTCTTTTAATAAGTCTTTTTCCACCTTCTATTATATTTTTTATAAAATTGCAATGTGCCCTGAGGTGGCAATTTCAAATGGAACTTAGAACTAACCTTGCTAAATGGTATTTTATACTGAGGAAGCAGGTAGAAAAGTTTTCTGGTTATTAAAAAAAAAGTATAAGAAAAGAAATCTGAAGCCAGCAAAGCTTCTTTTATTAAAAATAGATATATCAATTTAGGGTCTATTAGTTTGCAGGATTTGGGGAAATAATTCCTAATGGAAAATAAAAGAATACAGAGCTCTCTACATTTATGTTCTGTGTCATTCATTATATAGTGTCTATAAAGTTATAAGGTATAGTCTAGCACTGTATAAAAGAAAAAAAATTTAAGCACAAAAGGCAAAAATAATTTTGGTGAAATTCTCCTAATTTCACCTACTATGGCTTAACAAAAGAATAAGATAAAAGTGGCCTACTTATAATCTTATGTGCTCTGCACATCTGGATCCAAGAATCACACAGTCACAGAAATACAGTCAGAACTGTTCTCAGCCACTGTCTAATCCACCCCACTCTTGAAAAAAATATCCCTATAACAAAGGAAGAGGCATGTTAGATCTTGAAGGATACAAAAATACATTAGTAAAGTTCTACCAGAAGGAATATTATAAATAAACAAAGATGTTCCCCTCCATCTAGTCTAAGATAGCACAAAAAGACTATCAGAACAATGTGGATGCTTTAAGAAGCAGAGATAAATTAGGGTAGGGAGAAGGCACATTGTACACATAGACAGGGACAAGCCAGAGCAGAAGACAAGGATGGATCAGCACTGAGCAGAATATCCAGCCACCAAAACAGGAGACAAGGTCAAACCATTGTAAACCATTGAGTTAAGATCTATAAAAGGGGAGAACAGAATTAAACAAAGTCAAAACCTCAATAAATTGCCCAGGAACCTGACCCCAAAATTCCTACTGAAAATCAGGATTAGTTCTATCCACCACATCCAGCACAGAAAAAAGAATCTTTTACTACTGTCCAAGAGCATGAAAATAAGAAACAGTAAGCCATACCCAAAGCCCAGTCAAGAAGCTGGAGATAATTTTAAGTAAAAGAAAGTGCCAAATACAATAATTGAATATTATAGATTGGTAGAAAGAAGTTCCAGAGGTCAGCTTAAACAGAGAAATTAACTCAACAGCAATTTTGTAGAGCATATCACAGAAAAGAATGACCTTACCATAAGAACTATAAGAGTATCCGCAATAAATGAACAAAGAGATATAAAAGAAATTGCAAATGAAAGGACAAAAAAGGAAGAAAGGATGAGGAGAATTAATAGCTTGGAACAGGAGTTGGTATCTGTACCAAGAAGTAGATTATAGTACTTTGAAATGGACAAAGAGAAAGCTATGACTCTATGAGACAAAAAGAAGCAACAAAACAAAATAAAAATGTTTTAAAAAAAACAACAAAAAATTTCAAATGATATGCTATAAAAAAGAACTGACCCAGGTCAAAGATCAAAAAGAAGGAATCTAAGAATCAGACCATGTGATGATCATGAGTAATAAAAAATATGTAAGTCTCCCCAGTTGACAAATGGTCAAATGATATGAACAGGCAGTTTTTATATGAAGAAATTAAAGTTATTTATACCATATAAAATGTTCTAAATCACTATTGGTTCTAGAAAATCAAATAAAAAATATTCTGGGGGGCTGAGTCAAGATGGTGGCTGGAAAGCAGGGACCTGCCTAAAGCTCTCCCCTAGGTCCCTCCAAACACTTGTAAATATGACTCTGAACAAATTCTAGAGCTGTAGAACCCACAAAATAACAGAGGAAAGCAAGGCTCCAGCCCAGGGGAGCCTGGATGGTTGCTGGGAAGGCTCTATTGCACCATGCTGGGAGTGGAGCAGAGCACAGACCACCATGGGATGTGCCAGGACCAACCAGACCAGAAGGTGGGCAGAACAGGCCATAGGGTCCTGAATCATTGAGCTGTGGAAGTTGCTAAACTTCTCAACCCACAAATGCCAAAGAAAACAGAGGAGGTTAGCGGAAAAATTGCTAGGTCAGAGTGACAGGAATACGTGGTCAGCCCCAGCCCTGGGGGTGGCTGAGGGGGTGCAGCTCTGAGGCTGCTTCCAGAGATCCAATTGTGGTTGCTTCTGGCCCCTGGTCCTCCTGGTGGGAGGAATTAAGAGGCCAATCAAAGCAGGAGTGAAGAGCCTGCTTTGCCCTGCTTGGACCTGGGTTGTGGTCCTGGTTGGCAGTTCTTGGGGGAGGAGGAGTGCTGGTATGGCAGAGCTTGCTGTGTAGAAGTAGCTCTGAAAACAGCAGCAGAGCCCCGCAAGCTTAGGACAAAGGACTCTATTCTACAAGCAGTCATACTCTGACAAAAAGCTCAAGGGCCAAGTAGTTGGCTGGGAATATGAATAGACAGCAAAAACGTACTCAGATTCAGACTCAGACTTTAGAATCTTTTTGGGTGAAAAAGAAGATCAAAATATACAACCAGAAGAAGTCAACAAAAGTCAAGAAGCCTACATCAAAGGCCTCCAAGAAAAATATGAATTGGTCTCAGGCCATGGAAGAACTCAAAAAGGATTTGGAAAAGCCAGTAAGAGAAGTAGAGGAAAAATTGGGAAGAGAAATGAGGGTGATGCAAGAAAACCATGAAAAACAAGTCAATGACTTGCTAAAGGAGACCCCAAAAATACTGAAGAAAATAACACCTTAAAAAATAGACTAACTCAAATGGCAAAAGAGCTCCAAAAAAGCCAATGAGGAGAAGAATGCCTTGAAAGGCAGAATTACACAAATGGAAAAGGAGGTCCAAAAGACCATTGCAAGAAATACTACCTTAAAAAATGGATTGGAGCAAGTGGAAGCTAGTGACTTTATGAGAAATCAAGATATTCTAAACAGAACCAAAGCAATGAAAAAATGGAAGACAATGTGAAATATCTCAAGGGAAAAACCGCTGACCTGGAGAACAGATCCAGGAGAGATCATTCAAAAATTATTGGACTATCTGAAAGCCATGGTCAAAAAAAAAGCGTAGAGATCATCTTTCAAGAAATTATCAAGGAAAACTGCCCTGACATTCTAGAATTGGAGGGTAAAGTAGAGATTGAAAGAATCACCTGATCACCTCTTGAAAAAGATCCCCAAAAAGAAAACTCCTAGGAATATTGTCACCAAATTCCAGAGCTCCCAGGTCAAGGAGAAAATACTTCAAGTAGCCAGAAAGAAACAATTTGCATATTTTGTAAAAACATCAGGACAACAGAACATCTAGCAGCTTTTACATTAAGGAATCAAAAGGCTTGGAAGATGATATTCTGGAGGTCAAAGGAGTTAGGATTAAAACCAAGAATCACCTACCCAGCAAAACTGAGTATCATGTTCCAAGGCAAAATATGGATTTTCAATAAAATGGAGAACTTTCAAGCTTTCTCAGTGAAAAGATCAGAGCTGAATAGAAAATTTGGCTTTCAAACACAAGAATCAAGAGAAGAATGAAAAGGTAAACAAGAAAGAGAAATCAAAAGGGACTTACTAAAATTGAACTGTTTTGTTTACATTCTTACAGGGAAAGATGATGTGTGTAATTCATGAGACCTTTCTCAGTATTAAGGTAGTTGAAGGAAACATACATACATATATATACAGAGGGAACAGAGTGAGTTGAATATGAAGGGATGATATCTAAAAAAGTCAAATCAAGGGATGAGAGAGGAATATATTGAGAGAGGGAGAAAGGGAGAGATAGAATGGGGTATGTTATCTCACATAAAAGTGGTAAGAAAAAGCAGTTCTTTAGGAAGTGAAGAGCGCCAGGTGAGGGGGAATGAGTGAATCTTGCTCTCATTGGATTTGCCCTGAGGAGGGAATAACATACACATGCAACCAGGCATCTTACTCCACAGGAAAGATGGGGAAAGGGGATAAAAATGGGGGAAGGTAGGAGGGGGAGGAGGTAATCTAAAGCAAATACTTTCAAAAAGGGTCAGGGTCAAGGGAGAAAATTGAATAGAGGGGGATAGGACAGGATGGAGGGAAATATACTTAGTCTTTCACAGCATGAATATTGTGGAAGTGTTTCAAATAATGATACATGTGTGGCCTAAGTTGAATTGCTTGCCCTCTTTGGGAGGTTAGGTAGAGATGGAAGAGGGGAGAGAATTTGGAACTCAAAGTTTTAAAAGCAGATGTTCAAAAAAAGCTGCTTTTGCATGCAACTAGGAAATAAGATACACAGGCAATGGGGCATAGAAATCTGTCTTGCCCGGAAGAAAGTAAGAGGAAAAGGGGATGGGGGGGGATAGTGGGGTAACAGAAGGGAGGGCTGACTGGGGAATAGGAAAATCAGAATAAATGCCATCTTGGAGTAGGGGGAGGGTAGAAATCAGGAGAAAATTTGTAACTCAAATCTTGTGGAAATCAATGTGGAAAACTAAAAAAATATTAAATAACAAAATACAGAAGTAAAAAAAATTCTGAGGTAGCACATCATACCTATCAGGTTGGCTAACATGACAAAATAGGAAAATGATAAATTTTGGCGAAGATTTGGGGAAATTGAAACACCAGTGCATTCATTGTTGGTGGAGTTGTGAACTGATCCAACCATCCTGGAGAAAATTTGGAACTATGCCCAAAGGACTACAAAAGTGTGCATACCTTTGATACGGTGATAAAACTACTAGGTCTGTAGCCCAAAGAGATCACAAAAAAAGGGGGAAGGACCCACATGTACAAAAATATCCATAATAGCTCTTTCTGTGGTGGCCAAGAATTAGAAATTGAGTTAATGCCCATCAATTGAGGAATGGCTGAATAAGTTGCGGTATATGAATGTAATGGAATACTATTGTTCCATAAGAAATGGTCAGCAGGCAGACCAAAAAAAAAACCTGGAAAGATTTACATGAACTGATGATGAGTGGAGTGAGAAGAGGCAGAAGAACACTGTATACAGTAACAGCAACATTGTGTGATGACCTACTTTGTTACACTTAGCTCTTCTGAGAAATGCAACAATCTAAGACAATCCCAAAAGACTCATGAGGGAAAATGGTACCACATCCAGACCAAGAACTATGGAGTCAGAATGAAGATCAAAGCATACTATTTTATATTTTTGTTTGTTTTTTTGTCTCATGGTTTTTCCTTTTGGTTCTGATTCTTCTTTCACAACATGACTAATGTGGAAATATGTTTAATGTGATCATATGTGTATAGCCTATATCAGATTGCATGCCATATTGGGGAGGAAGGAGGAAATTTTAGAACTCAAAATCATATAAAAGGGAGTGTTGAAAACTAAAAATAAATAAATTTATTAAAAGTAAAATATGTCAGTAAATAAGTGAAAAGAGATAAATGAATACATAAATAAGTGAATGATTCTTTATAGTATATTTCAAGAAATAGTAAATAAAAATTGTTTATGGCTTAGAACCAGAATGCAAAATGAAAATAGAAAAAAATCCATTGTTCTCTACTTGAAAGAAACTCCAAAATGAACAGCCCTGGGAACATTACAACAAAAATTCAGAACTTCTAGGATAATTGGAAAATAACATTATAATATTACCAGTAGCGAGAAATAAAGGACCATATAGGATATATCAAAAAGGATCATAAATGATGCATGGCCAGGATCCAACAAAACTTGATAGCTACCACCCAAAGAAAAGAAAATTTGAAAAGATATTCCAAAAAGAAATATATACATAAATGTACACATACCTATACATACCCATATATATGTATGTGTATTCTTTAAAAACAAGAATAAATCACCCTGAAAAGTTGAGAATAATTCCTTTGGGGAAATAGATTTTTTTTTTTACAAAAAATAAATTGTTTTAATATATTTTTGTTTTTAATATCACCCACATTTTCTGTTGTATCCTTCTTTTACCCCTTCCCAAAGAGTCATCCCTTGTTAAGAGAAGAGAAGACAGATGAGGGGGAATGAGCGAATCTTACCCTCATCTGATGTGACCTGAAGAAGGAATGCCATACATACTTAGTTGTGTATCTTACCACACAGGAAAGAAGGAGGAAGAAGATAAAAAAAAAGGGGGGGGGATGATGAAAGGGAGGACAGATGGGGATGATGATAATCAAAAACAAACACTTTTGAAAAGAGACAGGGTCAAGGGGGAAAATTCAATAAAGGGGGATAGGTTAGGAAGAAGCAAAATATAGTTAGTCTTTCACAACATGAGTATTGTGGAAGGGTTATACATAATGATATCCATGGGGCCCACGTTGAATTGCTTGACTTCTTAGGGAGGGTGGATGGGAAGGGAACAGGGGAGAGAGAAAGGGAAAGGGGGATGGGAAGGGAATAGGGCGACGGAGGGAAGGGCAGACTGGGGAACAGGG
>JAQQSZ010003826.1:0-14333 GCA_028646595.1 Phalanger gymnotis
TTTATGATCTCAAAAAGGATCATATAAATATCTGAATGGTTCGAAATCGTTGGGTATACAGAATTCTCCAAGCAGAAGGAATCAAAAAATTTATTCAGGGCCCAGAGCAACAAATTAGTGGACCAACCTCCCCATTCCAGTATTGTGAACACAAGCCTCCAGGCCCAGTAGGCCCGCCTCACAGGAGTAGCCAGGAGGCCACAGAAAAATAAGATGGCATAAATCATATTCACTGGCCTCAAGACCTCGCTCGAACTCCTGGGTCCACACAGGGGTCGGCTCTGCTTCGGATTTTTTTCCAGCTGTAGTTTTCTCGCCTCTCCTCTCAGCCAAGCCTCTGGCGTTCTCAAGTCCCGCCTCAACGACTAGAGACCAGAGTCCAGAGACCCATTGGTCCCCGCATTGGCCCATTTTAAGTCCTTAATCTATGCCCACACAGGTTTCACACCTGATAGGGCTTTGGGCCTGGGGCTTAGCATTTAACAGGTGAAAGTACTTTCACCATAAACAAAAGCCAGACTCCTCAAGGGCACCCATTAAACTAAGCCCATTTTGCCTTACTGGCACAGGCATTTTAGCTGAGACTTGATAGAAGGCAGAGACTTAACAAATACTCGTTGACTTGATGGCTTTTGGACTTCGCACATTTGCCTGAGGGTTTGAGGCAATAACCATATTCAATTCAGTTTGGTAGGATTCAATTCAGTGAGCATTCATTGAGCCTATAGCAGTGAAAATCTCTGGCAGTTAGATGCTCTGGAATAGATGTAAGGAATCTTAAGACCTTTTGTCCCTGCTGTCCAAAAGCTTGTTGAGAAAGCAAGAGCTGTACCAGGTGAATGAAATATGATCAAATCGATTAAATATAATCAACAGCCCGAAGATATGGTAGAAATGACAAGTGCGATTTGTGGCTAGGTGTCCTATGTGGGAAAATACTCCTCAGCTATTCTCAGTCAGCTTTCACAATATTTCTGGCAATGGCAGCAAAAACAAATTTTCCTTTTTTTTTTCCTGATAGGAAAAATTAAGGCAGTAAGGGACTCACTTGTCTGACATCAGTCATTTGCAGAGCCAAGTTGGGATTTCTTGTCCTAGGTTTGGGTCCTCTAAGGTATTTGTCAGGGAAAGATAAGAGTGGGATTACCCCAGCTGTGTCTGAGACCTGCCTTCTCTATTCTTCATTCTGAGCTTGAGACAGTTTCAGTGTCTCAGATGAAGCATTAATTGTGATTAGACTTTGGGGGTTAGAGGTAACAGTAATAACTGTGATCAGTCCATTCTTGTTTCCTTTAAGCTTCTCCAGTTTGAACATAGCAGTAGGGAGAGGTTTTTAATCCTTCTGTCATTTCTCTACAAGTTAAAAAAAAAAACAAACCATTTTTATCTTCTCACTTAACAGTAAATAAATGAAACAAAAGAAAAAAAACCCAACTTCACATTAAACTCTCTTTATGCTGCTGGTCTCTTGTCAGATGAATCAACAGCTTCTTCAATCACACAAAGTGCATTAGACTCTCTTTACTTTCAGAGTTAATTGTGATGGGATGACAGCTCCAGAGAGCTCTGACAAATGTGGAGATCTGTTGTCTGCTGACTTTGAATTTTGCCTCCCTCTTAGTAAAGCTAGGGCCCTTCAAGGCACATTGTGATCCTGAATCAGGAATTTATCAAGTTAAAACTTTCTATAGAGTAAGAAGAAATTAGAAGGCAGTTAATTTTCTTGAAAATAGTGAGGCTGATGGCTCCACTCTATTTTTTGGTATATAAAATGCTATCAAGCCAAATCAAAATGCCATGATTTATTTTTTGTAGGCTCTTTATGTGTGAGTACCCAGATGAGATTTGGGTTTAGTTTTTTTTTGGTCCTAAAGTAACCACATAAAAACAAATGTAAAATGACATTAATTATTAATATCAATTAAAATACAAAATAAATATAAAATTTAAAAGGAGAGGATCACTTAACTAAGGGAAGGAGGTAGTATGATGCCATACAGTGGAAAGCATGCTAAACTTGGATTCATAGTACCCATATTCAAATCCCAGTTCTGACTTTGGACAAATCACTAATCTCCCTGTACCTCAGTTTCTTCAGCTGTAAAATTAGATGATTGTTCTAGATGACCTCTAAGGTCCTTTTCAGTTCTAGATTTAAGATCCAAGTGAAACAGAATTTGAGTCCGTGATTAAAAAAAACAAAAAAGCACATGGAAAGTGACCAGGTTGGGTGGTGTTAAACCTGAAAGTTGGTTGAAGAAGGCAAACAAGCTAGGTGATAGAAAAATCTATGTTTATTATTTTCCCTTAAAGCATAGCTAAGCTAGCTTACTTGTATGTACAAGGAGTCAGAGCATTAGCTCTGGCTGTCTGAACAAAGGAATGAGAAAACTTATATACGTTATTTTAGCAGACCTGGCAAGCCCGTGTTACCTCACTTTTATGATCTCCATGTATGTTTAACCATGATACAAGAAGAGGATTTTCTTAATGGAATAGGTTTGTAAAGACAAGAGTGTTGACAAAGGTCAGTTAAAGTATATACCCCTAGAAAGTGGTCTTCTTGGGATTAGGTCCTCATCCCTTAATGGCTACCAGGGGAAAGAATGTCCTTAGGTCAGTCTGATCTGGCCTTGTTGACAGAGGTAAGGGTATTACCTGAGCAACTTTTAGAGAACAAAGAAGCCCAGGTCCTGGATCTTCTTCCAGTTACTCATTAATTCAGGCTTTGAGTCTGGTTGAAATTAAAAATGATATAAAATGGCATAAAGGTAGGGGGGGCTTGTAGGGTTCATTGCATGCCTGGGGTCGATGCTGCTAAATAGCTGTGTTTGTGGTCTATACAGACATGGAAGAGTCACTAGTCCAATTGGGATTGGGTGAGCTAGGAGAAGAAGGATTCAGACTAGAATTGGTAGGTGGGAACAGAAACAGGGACATTCTGTCCTATGGATTCAGAGTTGGTCCTGAGAGTTCAAGCCAAGACAAGGATAAGGTACGGCCTGAAGAAGAGTCTTAGGAACACCCAGACATATAGTGGGTAGTCTAGTTATCAATTAATGACAGAATTACATTGTTTGGTTGCTTTGGCCAAGGCAGGAACCAGGTAAGGTTAAGAAGACAGGTTATCATGTGTTATATGAGTAAGCTTTCACAAAAACGTTTTGCTGTCAAGTCAGGTCCCTTCCATATATAGTTCTGTTCTTCTGGGTGGAGGTTAGTTCATTTCTAAAGGGAGCTGAGTAAGAAGTCAATGCTTGGTTGTTTAATCCCTGAAAGGTTAGTCCAAGGGTTTGATGAACTATTGGAATACCTAAGGAGGTCCAAGGGACCAAGATTGGGAGGAGTTAGATGATCCCCAAAAGAGAATCAGAAAAGGTATATCCTAGTTTCTGTTTCTCTTGGAGGGCATAGGTCAAAAATTCTGTTCATCATCTCTAAAATGAGCTGGAGAAGGAAATGGCAAACTACTCCAGTATCTTTGCCAAGAAAACCCCAAATGGGGTCAGCAGAACATGATTGAAATGACTGAACAACAGCAAACAATAATAACTACTGGAGTATTTGAGCAGGGGTGGGAGGTGACAGCAACTTACATGTTAGGAAAATCACTTTGGAAGCTATGTGGAATGGAATAGAGAGAGACTTGAAGTGAGGACACCAATTAAAACTCTAAACTATATAAATGTCATAGAATATTATTATACTTTAAGAGACAAAGAAAAGGACAGATTCAGGGAAATCTTGGGGGGACTTGTATTGGTTTATGCAGAATGAAAGGAGCAGGACCAGGAGAACAATTTATACAATGACATTATAAAGGAAAACAACCATGTAAGACTTAGAAATTATGATTAATGCCATGACTAAGCACAGCTCCAGAAGAGTGATGCTTCCCATCTCTTGGCAGAGAGGTGAACTAGAAGTTCAGAGTGAGACACATTTTCAAATGTGGCCAATGCGTGCATGTGTTTTGATTGACTATAATTATCTGCCACAAGGGAGGGCTTTTCTTTGGGAGAGAGGGAGTTAATGCTGGGATGAAGGGTAATGAGAGGATTATAAGGAAAAGGAAAAAAAGAAAGAAAATAACATCAACAGAACATTAAAAAATAACAGAGCAGAATGAAGTTTAGAAAGGGACACAGACAAGTAATGTCGAAACTGCCTTGTTAAATTTACTATATACTAGAATGTAATCTGCTACTCAAAGTCCATTTGCATAACACTCTCCTCATTGGTGGACATTGATTACAATGTTCCATGCCTGTCTGAGGGATGGACTTAAGCAAAAGCTTGAGATAAAGAGAGGTCTTGGTTTTCTGGTTTCTAGCTTCCAGAAAGAAGATAAATGATTCCAGATTCTCTTCAGGTTCCTAAAGAGGGAGAAAGACTCTGAGAAGAAGCTGGCATGTAGATTAGCTGGCACCTCAATCATATTCTTATCTCTAGCTTACTACGCTAGAGACTTTGATGGGCTTTGAGTCATGGTTTTAATAAAAAAAAAATACTGGGACCCAAACGATCAGTTCCAGCTGGGCAATGCAGCTCCTTCTTCACTTCTCTCCTTTGTCCACATAACGTAGGTGCTTTTCCCAAAGGAATGTAAATTTCGATCCCTGAAACCTCACAAGATGTCTTTGGGGTTTACAGGCTAGATTTCTTTCTTAAGGACCATGTCTTAAACCCAAATCACTTTGGCTCTCACTAACTGGCCAACGATAGGCCCCAGTGCAACCCCCAGTTGGCTCAGAGTGAATGTAAATAGCAATTGTTTCTGTTTTGGCCAAAAATCCTGAGGGACTTCCACTCCCAGATTAATTTTTTTTGACCAGGTAAAAGAGGCCATTTTTTTTTTTGTCTCATTTCTTATCACTGAATGGGCATTGCCTCAGTCAAACTGAGACCTGGGAAAGACCTTAGTTTAAAGAGGCCAAGGTCTCCCATTGCATCCAGAAATATCGCTAGTCATCCTGATCTATATCTTGCCATTGGACCCAAATGGTTCTGGAGGAGAAAGTAAGGCTGGTGATTTTGCACGGCCCTGCCTCACTTAAATCTGATTCACTCGCAAGTCATTGTATCACTTTCCTGGTGTCACGGGCTTCTTCAAGAACGAAGCACAAACAATTAACAACAACAACACAAGAGATTTATGGTGTTATATAAAATTATCTGCACTAAAAGGAATATTCACATTTTTGATGTGGATCAAGTTCACAATAACACAAAAAAATAATTTAAATTGTCTTTAAGAACTCTTCTGTGAGTCATTTGTACACACTGAGATTTAGAGAGTCATG
This sequence comes from Phalanger gymnotis, assembly GCA_028646595.1. NCBI lineage: Eukaryota > Metazoa > Chordata > Mammalia > Diprotodontia > Phalangeridae > Phalanger > Phalanger gymnotis. The sequence continues at coordinate 5,304 of JAQQSZ010003826.1, forward strand.
GTGATAGTAGTAGTAGCAATAGGAGGAGGAAGAGGAAGGTAGCCATAGTAATAGTAGTTGCAGTAGTAATAATAGAAGTAGGATTAGTAACTGACCTTTATATAAACCTTTCAGGCTTGCAAAGCACTTTACACATGTTTTCCTTATTTGATCTTCACCAAAACCCCGTAGGTGGTATTACTATCCCCATTTTATAGATGAGGAAACTGAGGCACAGAGAAGTTGTATCTTGTCTAAAGTATGAAACTAGCAAGAATCTAAGGCATACTTTGAACTCAAGCCTTCTTGGTTCTTATTCCTGTGCATTATCTACTAGCTCCTTCTAAATAATATACCCCTAAACCACACAGCAGCACAGAGCCAAGGACTTAGAAGACTTCTAGTACCAATCCATTATCACCAGACAATGAACTTATTTTCCTAAACTCATTAGCCTCTCTTCAAATCTCTTCCTCTGTATCAGGCACCAGGAAGTTGACAGCTAGCAGTGGATTCACATCAAAAGGAATGCAAACATTTCTAAAATTCATTTCCATTTCCACTTTTGAGTAGGTGCTAACTCTGGAATATTTTACCGATCCTTTTTCCTCTAGCAGCAATAATTGTTTTTAAAGAACTGGCCACACATTTCATAAGGGCTTATGCTAAAGAATGTTGAGGTACTGAATCCCAAGAACTGCATTTGAATTGAGTTGCACCCACAGAGCAAGCCCATCAACCTGGCCCATTAGTAATAATGATAAGTGTGTGCTAAGCTGTTCTGTGTTGCCAGAAATAGAACTTATCCTCTGAAGATCCGTTCTGATCCATGGCCCTTCTGCACACATGCCCTTCACAGCATTTATTCTGTAATTTATGAAGGATATGTATTGTACCTGGGTGTCTTGGCAAAATTAAAATAATTAAAAAGCATACAACTCAAGTCTTAAATGAAAGTCTGCCAAATCCCCTGTTTGATGAATGTGATTAAAGTCAGACCCAGCACAGGTGAGGTTTCTTTGCTTTTCTTTCAATTTTTTTTTAAAGCACGTAGCAGGATTCATCAGAGCTGGGTTTGGGCTGTGGCCGAGGTAGAAACAAGTTCTAGAAATACTGAGCCAGAGAATGAATATGCCACATTAGAAGTCGCCTGGCATGGGCAGACCACAGAGTTTATAAATAACGCTTTTGTAAAGCTCCAATATTCCAAGAAGCTATAAGTGCTTGACAGACATTATCTCATTCATCCTCACACCACTACTCTCAAGTCTCAAGGCGGATGACATTTTTCTTCCTATTTTGACACATCTACCAGTAAGGCAACAGATTGGTTTGCTCTAGGCCCTTTCAGACAATGAAGGAAAGAAGCAAAGTACCCAGTGTTCCCTTCAACTTCCCAGATCTCTCCAGCTTACCCAAAGTCACTTTCCTTGACAAAGTATTAAGGTCAGGATTTGTATAACTCAATGTTTTGTTTTTTTTTTGTTTTTTTTTGCAGGGGGGAAGGCAGGGCAATTGGGGTTAAGTGACTTGCCCAAGGTCACACAGCTAGTAAGTGTGCCAAGTGTCTGAGGCTGGATTTGAACACCGGTCCTCCTGACTCCAGGGTCGGTGCTTGGTACCTAGCTGCCCCCTAACTCAATGTTTTCATATAGACTTAGAAAGGTTTGGCATCTCAAAGGAGCAGTACAAGGAAATACAGAACTCACAACAAGACAATAAAACAAGCTAACTTTATTGAGGGAGACACTCACATAAGGAAAGGCAGTTAGGGAGAATTATGGAAACAGGTCAGGTTTACTGGCTTGGACCTGGGTGGAATTGGACACCACACTTAGCACCATGGAGAGAATGAATCAGTGCCCTCTTCCAATCCAATAAAATCTGGTGTGTTTTTATAAGGTTCTTACCTAGGTCTAGAAGGAGTAGGCATGGGGGAAATGGAGGGAAGAACCCAGACCTGGGAACTTGTGCTGATTCGTGCTAGTGGGGGCTGGAGAAAGGTAGACTCTGGGGGAATTGGTGGCTATTTGATATTCAAACTCCATCACACTCCCAATGGGAAAAGGTGCTTTGGGCCATTACTACTTGTCTTACAAAGTATCTCAGTTTCCCTGTCATGAGTTTTTGAGCTTTCCTGAGGCTTTCTTTTTCAGTACTTTAAGGAAGCAGCTGTCTTCCTTACAGAGCTCCAAAATCTAGTATTTGGATTTTAATTTTGTAGATTGGTTATTTTAAGCTGTATTTTATGGACCCCTAAGGTCCTGTGATGTACCTTTTTTTTCCCCTATGAAGCATCTTTAGGGGATCTTCAAATGAACATGCTGACATGTTGTTTTCCTCAATAGGATGTAAGTTACTTGAGAGCAAAAATTCTTTCCCTTTTCTGCCTTCATATCTCCAGCACTAACATAGTGTGTGCCACATAGTAGGTGCTTAATAAATGCTTGTTGAATGAATGCATTATGTTTAATTTGAGTTTGCTTTTCAATGCCATCTAATACAGAATTGAGGAGGCATTTCCATTAGACCAGGCAATTTCTCATGTCATTAGTCAGGATTACCAGGGAGTGATAGGCCACTATCACCTCTCCCAAATCTAACAGTTTAACTGTAGATTACCTCATCAGTTACCAGGTGCATGCCTTATTGTCTTTAAATGGCTTATCAAATGAGATCAATATTTGTAAAGCACTTGGAACAGTGCCTGGCACATAGTAGGTGCTCTCTCTCTCTCTCTTTTTTTCTCTCTGCCTCTCTCTCTCTCTTTCTCTCTCTCTCTCTCTCTCTCTCTCTCTCTCTCTCTCTCTCTCTCTCTCCACACATGCACGCACACACACACACACATGCTTGTGCACTGTTGCTGATGACAACATCATCATTTCTTAGGTTTTAGGTCTTGAGAATAAAACCTCCAAATGTTTGAAAAACATCAATTTAGGAAGCAGAGACCCTACCCACAACTTACCTGCCTAATAGATTTTACTCCATAGCCAGTTTTACCTAATTACAACTCTAGCAGCCTGTCGTCCCTCTTCCTTATACTGTCCCAACTTTTGCGGTGATATGTGATTTTTTTTTAACAAAACAAAAAGCTTTTTAACTCATAATTGCATTTGAAGCTTAAGATACAAAAATTTCTAGGTGAGATGATATATTGGATTAATTTCATAGCAAAATGTAAATAACTGATAGGAAAGTTTTCAGAACACAGTTTTGGATGAAGTGCATGGGAAAGAGGGAAGGGCTGAGAACAATCATAACTCACTATTATATACCATTCTATTTCTTCTACAATAACCCTGTGAGGTGGGTAATGCAAATATTCTTCTTTCCAACTAACAGATGAAGGAATTGAAGGTCAGAGGAATGCAGTAACCTACAGAAGGTCACAGATCTTGTTAACAGCTACGCTTTGGACCCAGGGTTCCTGGGAGGCTAGTATTGCCTGAGGGCCCAGGGGAGCTGATAGGGGATGAAAGGGTACAGCAAATTACAGAAAGGGAAGGCAAATTACAGTAAAAAAAAAAAGTGGAGGCTGGGGTCACATACACACATTTCCTTGACTTTACCATTTTGCCAAGACCTGCCCTGGGTGGGTTGCTGAGTCTTGAAATTATTAGGGAAGTTCATGCCTTTCAGGTACAGGTGACCCTCCAGGTGGATCTTCTCCTCAGGTGTTTTATCTTCTTGCTTCCTTGGGCCTTGCAGGCAAGAAGGCCAAGGCTGAGGTATAAAAACAGCCTCTTGCTGTGGCAGCACTTGTGCTGGCTGCCCCTTTCTGCTCTGTTAGCTCCCAGAAGACAGCCTTCAGCATCCACATCTGCTGTTGACATTATCTTTCACTCCCCTGCTCATTTGTGAATGTGAAGGTTTGTTCTGGCTGTTCAGCAGCCGAGAGGGAGCCGACACTTTGCTCTGGGAATCAGAAACCAGGGAGTCGGAAGCACTGTCCTCGGTCTGGTGGAAGGGGACCAAGTGAGGAAGTAAGGCTCCAAGAGAAAATGCAGGTGTCATCCGAGGACTCCAAACTTTGAAGGTGACTTTGGGAAATGGTGTTCATAAAATACTATCAACTACGTGTTGTAAATAAGTAATTAAAATGTGCAACATGCTAATTGAATATTGCTTTAATTAGTATCAGTATGAGTTAATCACCCACTATTCTTCTCTCCCTCTCCTATCAAAATGCAGACCTTTGCAAAATGATCTGCACTTGGAAGACCTTGGAATTGAAAGCAACATGTACGGTAGTGAAAGCCAGAATAATCACCTCTTCCATGTCTACTGCTAAAGCTCGACCTGATGCTTCAGTGTAGTGTGGAGATGTCCGCGGTCTCCAATGCTATGACAGGGTGGCATAACCTCGGACAGCTCCTACCAAAAAACGAGGAAGGCTTCCGTTACAACAGATTATGTATCTGTCATTTGAAGACCAACCTACCTATGTGCAGAGAAGCCAGGCATTTAATGAAGACTGACTACAAACTCTTGGAAGAGGGCTTTCAGTTTGTCTCAGTGGAGACATAGATGCTGATGAAATCACAGCCCTTTCGATGTAATGAGATACATTTGCATCCATAAAGGGCTTCACGTACATTATAGCTTTTGGTCCTCATGGCAATTCTCTAGGTAGGCAGAGTGCATATTTTCCCTTTCCATTTTACAGATGTCTAAATTGTGGTTCATAGGGATTAAATGACTTACCCAAGATTACTCAGCTAGTGGCAGAGTTAGGGTCCGAACACAAATTTCTGGTACTTCCTGGATTGTGAGCTTCATGAGGAATGATAATACATCTTATTTGTCTTTGTGTTTCTTCCAAATACCTACCACAATTCTCTGAACATGGTAGATACTTTAGAAATGCAGAATCGAATTAACTTCAAACCCAGTATTCTTTCCACTGTATTAAATCGACTGTCCTACATAGAAATGCATTTTATATATAATGAATATATTTCAACTTACAATATTTAATTGATGCACTTTGCTTTTTATCACACATATTTCTGAATATATTCCTCTCCCCTGGAAATCCAGTGAGTCCTCTCCTGTAAGTAACTGAGCTTTTTTTTTTTTAAAGTGGAACAAAGTTAGGCAAAACCAATTAATACATTGATTATGTATGACAGTGTATTCATTATTCTTCACCCTTAGACCCCTGTCCCCAACCTCTGCAGTAGGGAGGTAGAGGCATGAATTTTTGTGTTATATTTGCACTTTTCTTTCACCTTTTCCTATCCTCTTCTGATTACAGAAAACCTCAGATGTGATAAGTCCCTTTAGAGCATCTTTGAACACTATGTTAGATATTGATTGGCCAAGAAAACAAAAATGTAAAATTATAATTGTTGGAGTAACTGTGTTATGTTATGCACTGAATTGTTGGTGGAGCTGGATTTATGCAGTCATTTTGGAAAACAATTTGAAACTCTAACCCCAAAGTCACTAAACTGTACGTACCCCTTGACCCAGTGATACCACCATTAGTACAACTAAATCAAAGAAGGTTGGAAAGAAAGCATATATACCAAAATGTTTGTAGCAGTACTTTTTGTTGTAACAAAGGATTGGGAATAAAGTAGATGCCCACAAATTGGAAAATGGCTGAACAAGTTATGTTCTGTGTGCTATAAGAAATGACAAAAGGGATAGATTTAACAAAATCTTGCAAGACTTGTATGAGCTGATGCATGGTGAAGTAAGCAGAGCCAGGAGGACCATTTATACAGTTTATAATGACTACTACATCATAAAAGAAAAACAACTTTAAAAGACTTAAGAACTCTGAACAATGCAATAACCAGTCATAATTCCAGGAGACTGATGATAAAACACTTTTCTCTCCTCTAGACGCAGAAGTTATGGAATACAGGTGCAGAATGGGACAAATATGTTCCTATATGACTAAAATGTGGATTTGTTTTGCTTGGCTCTACTTTTTTGTGTTTGGTGAGGGAGGTAGGGAAACCTATAGAGGAGAAAAGAGAAGCTAATAGTAGTGATGCCAAAAAAGAAGAAAAGGAAAAAAAAAGAACTTTAATGCAACATTTTTTTAAATGTCCAGAAGAAAACAGGAGGAAATTCAGAAGGAGACATAGACAAGCAGGACAATTTTGGTATTGTGGTTGTTGTTGAGTTGTTTGAGTCATGTCTGACTCTCTGTGACCTGATTTGGGGTTTTCTTGGCAAAGACACTGGAGTGGTTTGCCATTTCTTTCTCTAGCTCATTTTACAGATGAAGAAATGGAGGCAAATAGATTTATGTAATTTGCCCTGGGTCACACAGCTAGTAAATATTTGAGACTGAATTTGAACTCAGGTCCTCCTGTCTCCAGGGTTGGCACTCTATTCACTGCACCACCTACCTGCCCATTTTGCTACTACCATGTTGAATTAATTATACATTCTTGACAAAAATCTGAGCTATACAAAATGTTCACTGTTTCATATACAATCCTTTTTTTCTTTTCTGTGTATATGAAAATGTTCAGTTTGTTGGTGTTTGTCAAGTTCAGAATAACAAAAAGCTAAAATTAAAATTCAGAAAGAATATTAGCAAGGGGAAACACATATGTTTGCAGATGAGATATTAAAAGAGATGGAGGGTTGATGAAGCATGAGAACAAGTGTGTTCTTTCTAAAGGATTTTATTCCTATTAGCAGACTTTCTCCTTGAAGACAAAATATCAGAACTGCCTGATGCTTCTGGCAGATTTCCAGACTGTATGACTCACCACCAGGCAAAGTCCATCCCTTGGCATCTGTCTAGCTAACACCCCGTGCTGATCTTCATAGCCTCCCAGTGTCAAAGATCCAAAGTATGTCCTTTGGCAACAGAGCTGACTCAGAAGTTGCCTGGAAAGTGAAATCTTGGCTTCCTTTCCTGACTCAATTTTCCTTGCCCTTGTCTGATCTTGTCTCGCTTTAAGAAGCCTGCTCCATCAATGGGGCCTTTTTGCAATAATCCCAGATGTTTCTAAAGGTTTCCCTGAGAAAGCAGCAAAGTGTTCTTGTTATTAGAGCAAGAATAAGTATGGAACGAGCACTAAGTGATGGTGGGTTCCACTCCAGATAGCAACGTTGGTGAAGGAGTGAGATTACTCCCTTCTCTGAGCACCAACTGCCTATACCTTCCTACTTCCTCACCCTCTTAAACTCCCCAAGTTCTCACAGTCATGAATCCACTCCTTCACTTGCTACGGTAAATTCAAAGCCCTCCCCAGTCCTTACTTCCTTTCATCCTTCTCCTTGTCTACTGAATTCTCTGTACCTTGTATCTATTGTCATACAGTGGGAAAATTGCTGGATTTAGGATTAGAGTACCTTGGTTTGAATTCTATCTTTGCCATTTACTAGTTGAATCACTTTAGAAAAATTACTTAACTTTTCTGGGTCCCAGTTTCTTAATCTGTAAAACAAAGGAGTGGGACTAAATGACCTCTAAGGTGCTTCTTCTAGTTCTAAGTCTCACAGAGAGTGGGACTTAGACTTAGTCACGAAGATCTGAGTTCAAATCCTACCTCAGATACTTACTTGCTATGCAACCCTGGGCAAGTAGTTTAACTTCTTTCTATCTCAGTTTCCTCATTTGTAAAAAGAGAGTAATAGTGGTACCTACCACCTTTGCAATGATAAAATGAGATAATATTTGTAAAGGATTTTGCAAGCCTTAAAGCATCATATAAAGGCTGTCTACTGTTATCATTACAGTTATTGTTATTTATTAAACTATGCCATTGCAGTGAGTTCTCTCTTCCTCTTACATTTCTTCCATTATCTGGCACTGAATGAAATCTAGTTTTCTCTCAATGCCACCAACATCTCTCAGCAGCTTTTGCAAAGTTGGCTATATCTTCTCTCACACTCCTTGTTCCTTCAATGCCATCTTCAGCCCCTCCTTCTGATGCCATCATCCAGTAACCACCTTTAAAGTTCCCTCTACCCCATCTAAATCCTCACTGCTATTATCTATGGACTTCTGGTTCACTCTCTTTCTCCCCTCACAAATAAATTCAGATCTGGCTCAAGTCTTCTTTCCCAACCCAATACTTTCCCTCCCTGCTTCAGATACTCTAATCTCATGCTTCCTCAGACCCTTCAACCACTCTGAATTCTGTCTCCAGTGTCCTTCAGCCATGCACAGGAGCAATCATACTTTAAATAAACTTCCATTCATCAATAGTGAATTTGCCTCCATTGTTGGCATTTCAAGTTATGGCTCTACTTGTCACCATGGGATGGAGTGGCAAGGGGTACAGTCATGATATCATGGTTATACTCTCCAATCTGCTCAGAATACTGTCAGACCCTGGAACCATCCCTGGAGATCCATTTCTTGTTTTTTATTTGTGCCTTTGTTAAGAAAGAAGAAAAAAACCTTTCAATCTTAATTACTCTTGTATCTGATTTCTTTTTCTAGCTATGAAGTTAGTTACTAAAGGACCAGTTTTCATTTGCCTTCTGACTCATTTCTGTGCCCCTAGAGTTGCATTTTGGAGCAAATCTGATTTTTTTATGTATAAAATGAAGTTTAATATCATATCACCCTTTATTTTGAAACCATTTATCCATTTTGACCTTATTTTGGTATTCAGTGTGAGATATTGGTCTATGCCTAGTTTCTACCAAACTGCTTTCTAGTTTTCCCAGGAATTTTTGTCAAATGGTGAGTTCTTGTCCCCAAAGCTTGGATCTTTGGGTTTATCAAACACTAGATTGCTATGATCATTTACTACTGTTTATTCTGTACCTAATCTATTCTACCGTTCTACCACTCTATTTTTTAGTCAGTACCAGATTGTTTTGATGATAACATGGACAACTCATTATTGTGTCCCCTCTATATAGAATCCTTCTAACTGCCCTAATGATAAAGTTCTTTTTCTTGTTCTTTTTCGTGATTATCTTTTCATGCTTCTCTTAATTCTTGTGTTTGAAAGTCAAATTTTCTATTCAGCTCTGGTCTTTTCACTGAGAAAGCTTGAAAGTCCTCTATTTTATTGAAAATCCATATTTTGCCTTGGAGCATGATACTCAGTTTTGCTG
>JAQQSZ010003827.1:0-14333 GCA_028646595.1 Phalanger gymnotis
GAAAGCAAGCAATTCAACATAGGCCACATGTGTATCATTATGTAAAACATTTCCACAATACTCATGTTGTGAAAGACTAACTATATTTTGCTCCATCCTATCCTATCCCCCTTTATTCAAATTTCTCCCATGATCCTGTCCCTTTTTGAAAGTGTTTGCTTTTGATTACCTCCTCCCCCTATCTGCCCTCCCTTCTATCACCCCTCCTTTTTCATCTCCTTCCTCCTTCTTTCCTGTGGGGTGAGATACCCTATTGAGTGTGTATGTTATTCCCTCCTCAGGTGAGAGCAAGATTCACTCATTCCCCCTCATCTGCCCCTCTTCCCTTTCTACAGAACTGCTTTTTCTTGCCATTTTTATGTGAGATAATTTACCCCATTTTATCTCTCCCTTTCTCTCTCTCTCTCTCAATATATTCCTCTCTCATCCCTTAATTTGATTTAAAAATATGGAATATTTCACGAATTTGAGGGTCATCCTTGCGCAGGGGCCGTGCTAGTCTAATAATTTTCTGTATCTTTCCAATTTTATTATATGTGCTGCTGAAGCAAGCACTCTCTCTCTCTTTCTTGATTATGGTTTTCAGGTAGTCCAATAATTTTTCAATTAACTCTACTGGATCTGTTTTCAGGCCAGTTGTTTTTCCAATGATGTGTTTCACATCATCTTCTATTTTTCCCATTGTTTTTGTTTTGTTTTATTGTTTCTTGGTTTTTCATTAAGGCATTAACTTCCATTTGCTCAATTGTAATTTTAAGGAATCATTTTCTTCAATGAGATATTGTACATCTTTTTTTTTATTTGTCCAATTCTACTTTTTAAGGAGATTTTTTCTTCATTGAATTTTTGTACTCTTTTTCCATTTGACCAATGTTTCTTTTGAAACATTCTTCTCCTCATTGGCTTTTTGTACCACTTTTAGTATTTGACCTATTCTGTTTTTTAAGTTATTATGTTCTTCAGTATTTTTGCTGTCTCCTTTACCAAGCTGTTGACTAATTTTTCACAATTTTCTTGCATCACTCTCATTTCTCTTCCCAATTTTCCTCTACTTCTCTTACTTGCTTTTCCAAATCCTTTTTGAGCTCTTCCATGGCCTGAGACCAATTCATATTTTTCTTGGAGACTTTGAATGTTGGAGCTTTGACTTTGTTATCTTCTGAGTGTGTGTTTTGATCTTCCTTGTCACCATAGTGACTTTCAATAGTCAGAATTTTTTTCTCTCGTTGGCTCGTTTTTTTCAACCCTATTTCTTGCCTTTTAACTCTTTTCTAAAGTGAGTCTCTGCTTCCAGGGTGAAAGGAGCACTGTCCCAAGCTTCAGGGGTTTTGTGCATCTGTTTTCAGAGATACTTCTAGGGACATGCAAGTTTTCATTTCTTCCAAAGTGGTATGATCAAAGGAGAGGTGCATTTACTACTTTCCTGACCTGTGCTCTGGTCTGTGAGCAGCCACAAACAGTTTTTCCTGCCCTGGAACTCTGATGAGGGTCCGTACACTACTGTGGCTGCAAGCTATGGTGTAGCCCTGCCCTTCTTCACCCTGTGACTGCCATCCAGGACTGTGACCCAGATCTGAGTATGGGCAAAGCAATAGTGTGCCCCCAGTGCCAGCAAAGAGACCCCTGTAATTACCTTCTGATCAGTTGTTTAACCATCTGTTGGCTTGGATCTCCAGAAGCAGCCACTGCCACTGCTGATTCAGTCACTCCCAAGGCCTGCTCCTGGTTTGCTTGCACCAGGGCTGGGCTGGCTTGGATCATACTCCACTCTCACCCAGGTGTGGCAGACCTTTCCTATTAATCTTCTAAATTTGTCTTTGGCTATAAAATTATTTCACCCTCTCCTGTTGTGGGTTCTGCCACTTCAGGAATTATTTTATGGCATTATTTAAAGGTGTTCAGAGAGTTGGGTTGGGGGAGAGCTCAGGTGAGTTGCTGCCTTTTCCATGCCATCTTGGCTTTGTCTTCTGAGAGTTTTCAGTTTGTGAAGCGTCTGAATCTGTGTGAAAGGAAGAGAGAATGACTCCTGGGAAAAGCATAATTACCTTTACATATCAGTCCCCAAACAAACTCCAAGAGGGTAAAAAGTTGGTATCTTTTTAGGTAGGAATGAGGATTAAAACAACATCCATTAGACTACAATTAGTTCTCTTAGATAATTAACATGGCCGTTAGTGAAAACCACACATAGAGTTCCCTGCCAGGCTTCATGGTAAACAACAATGATGGAGTGGGGATTAGTTGGGATGGCAAGGGTTGACCCATTCGAACTTCATTCTGTCTTGAATCTTTACTAGTTCTGGATATAAATGACACTCCTAAGGCTTATGTATCTCATTTCTCAAATTGGCACTGATTTCAGGTAAATATTTAATTTTTAAAATCTTTTATATCTTTTATCATATTTACTATCCTTTTTTAATTTATCCTATAAAAATTAAATGGGGTTCAAGGATAGAAATAGCAGGTTTTCATTTTTGAAGACAAATTGAGGAGAGGACAGAAAAGGGGATGAAGAATGGTGAGAATCTTAATCTGAGTCAAGGTTGTTAGAATCCTCTTTTCATTGTAGGTCAGGAATTCCTAAGCACGGTTATTTTGCCAAAGCCACATTAAAGATTAACCCATTTCATGATCACCATTAACTTTTATATCTTGGCCAATTTTATATTTATAGTACATGGAGCAATTTATTAATAATCCTAGAGTTATTGATTCTATTTGGGTCAACAAGATTCATTTGGAATAGCTCTCAACACTCATGTAGTTGAACACTACATGAACACTCTCAACACCCATGTTTCATTAGGATCACTTTGAGTTTTTTTCCCTAAATATTTCATGAAATATTCTTTTTAAAAAATCTAAATGACCTAAGAAATACTTGAACTTAGATAATAAGAGAGATAATTTAAAAAAAATTACCCTCCAAACCACTACTAGAAACAAAAGGTCATAGATTTTAATGTGAAATAGGACATTGAGTCTAACCATTCTATTTTACTCATGATGAAATTAAAGTCCAGGAAGGTTTTGCTTAATATCCTAAAGGCAAGGAATATATCGCTATGGCAAGATTTTATCCAAAGACTTTCAGCTCTGAATCTGCTGCTCTTTCCACTGTATGATGATGCTTCTAGGGCAGTAGAAATATTGTTTTCTAAATCCTTATAAGGGTTGACAAATTAAAAATCCTTTCCCTAACCTTCTTTATTCTTCTAAACTTTTAAATTTGAACTTTAAAAATAAAATCAGTATTTGAATTTGCGGAATTTGTAGAGATATGTCATTATTTTCAATATTTATATTTTGGTAATAAATCTTTTAGATACTTAAAAATAGAAGGAGTTTGGACACAATGAAGATTTTATATACATATATGTGTATATATACATATACGCACATACATATGAACACACATACACAAACATATTTGTGTTTTTTCACTCACTTTTTCATTAAATCAAGATTGAGATTTTTAAAAATCTCTGTTTATGTTATAATAGGAAGATCACAAAACAAAACTTGATTTCTCCTAAGGGATAAGATATTAATAATTTGGGACTAGATTATTAAGAAATAAACATCTTTAAAGTAATAGGTAATATGTGTATCAAATCTGTTGTCTCAATTATCTGCAGAAATAAGCACTTGTTAATTAGGAGTAATTACATGTGAATTTTTCTGGAAAAGGGGTTTTAATTGTTGAAAAAACATATATGGAAATATATAGATATATTATACATTCATACATGTATGCATATTTTCAATAATTTCAATTTTTTAAATTTTAAATTATATTTTAAAATATTTTAAATTATGTATCTGTATCTCTATATATCTGTATTGATCTCTCTCCATAGATATATATGCACATACATGTCTATAGCTATGCACACGTGCACATGCACCACACATGCACACACACACACACACACACACATACACACACACACACACAACCCACCCAGCAGGAATCTAGGATCTTTTAATACCAGCCTAATTTATATGCATGATTTTCCAGCTAATTGTGTTTTGATAAATTACCATGTCTTTAATGTAATAATAGTCATTTGGTTGTACAGTGAATGTGAAATGCAAATCACCTAGTGCTAATGTTTTGAAACTATTTTATAGAAAGTTTTAGTGAATTAGAATTATCAACTATTTCAGAGTCATACTAGAAGTTTAAATTGTTGGTTGGGAATCCATTGTTACTAGTTTGAACCATGACTCTCTTTTTTCCACTCTTTCTCCTACCAAAAATTTCCTTTTCTCTTTCTACTTAGTTCATGACTGAAACTGGGTTCATAGAACAGAACCATTTTGAAGATGCTATATACTTGAAGATGCCATAGGTTTCTATAGAATAATTTTTAAAACCAACTACAAAAAGGAAATAAAAATTACTCTAATAGTCCATGTAGCTAAAAGAGTATTACTTAGTATGGGATAGAAAGGAGGAAGAAACTCAGTACTGCTCATTATAAGCAGTTAGTAAATACATACTAAATGAATTATTGATTGTGCAATAGGTGAAATAAGATGGAAATTGTGTTTACTGAAGAGGTGGGAAGTTGGTCATTTCAAGTTAATTATTTCTTCAATTGACTAATGGCATAATCTTGGGAAAATAGATTCAATACCTAATTTTGCTTAGATGAAAATCAATATTTTTTACAAAGGATTGCAATCTTAAAAATAAAATAAGTACCAAAAGTAGAATAATTATTTTTGATATCACTGTACAAATCATAGTATTTTATAACTTCAAGAGACTTCAGCGGCCATCTAACTCAAACCTATGTTCAAAAAACCCTTTAAATTACATGTATAAACCTGGAGGACTGGACAATGGCAGCCCAGTTCCCAGAGTATGCATAATTTTCTCTACTTTCTATCCCACATGGAGGGTACTGGGGATCCTGCTTGAGGAATGATGTGACGATAGATAATAGAAGGATCCTACACACTAATTCAAAGCATGAATATGTCTTTTTTTGTGATCGATCTACCTCATGATGAAGAGGGGTAGACAAAAGATTCCCATGGAGGCAACTATCTGTACCTCTCTCTTATGGACATAGGCGAATTGAGTGAGGAAGACATACAGGCATCCCAAAATGGTCCTCTTTACTATGAAATGAACAAATTGGAAAAAAGAATAACTATGAATTCATTGAATGGGAAATTAAGGCCTTTGCATTACATAACACTATTCCTATCACCAGCCTCTTCCACATGAGCTAGCTACACATGCTCTTGCACACATGGCTAGTCTCCCTATTATTTTTGCAATTAGTCTTTGTCCATTCCATGAAAGGAAGAGAGAATAAGGGAGAGTAGAAGGCAGCATGGTTTACTAAATAGAGGGCTATACAAATTCAAGAAGACCTGTGTTCAAATCCTAGCCGACACTTAGTATATATGTAACCATGGATGTCATGTAATTTCTTGGGCCCTCAGTTTTTAAATCTTTAAAAATTAATGAAGCTTACTAGATGACCTCTTAGTTTTTTTCAGCTCTAAATGTGTATTCTTATGATCTTTTTGGCAGGTAGATGGAGCAGTGGATAGAGCCTGGCAGGGCCTGGAATCAGAAATACCTGAGTTCAAATCTAGTCTCACACACTTATTAGCTGGACAATTCAACTGGGCAAGTCACCTAACCCTGTTTTTCTTGGTTTCATCATCTGTAAATTAAACTAGAGAAGGAAGTGGCAAACCACTCCAGTATCTTTGCCAAGAAAACCCCAAATGGGGTCACAAAGAGTTGGATATGACTGAAATGACTAAACAACAAATAAAACATGATCTTCTGGGTGGATAATCTCGCCCAGTTTCCGCCAACTCGGTGGCCTTGAACTTGACCTACAAAGAGTATCCTAGACCTAGATCTTGCAGGGGTTTGCAGGAGGCATAATATCACCACAGAGAGAATTTATTTTGCTCATTTGCTTGTAGAAATGCGGGAAAGGAAGACTGACTGTTGTTTTTTTTTTTTTTCTGGATGGGGAACAGTTCAGATAAGCCTTTTCCCTTGTCTTTTCCTGCAGCTCTAAGAGTTAGATAGTAGATCGCTATTAACAGTTAGCATTCAAAAGGTGTTTTAAGGTTACTTATAACAACACTGTCAGAGTAGAGAGTTATTAACAGTCATACGATGGAACAGAGGCAGACCAAGATTAAATGACTTACCCAGGGTAACATAGCTAGCAAATGTTTGAGGCCATATTTGAATTTCATCCTTCCAAGTCCAGCACTCTATTCAATAACTCTTTAATGCACTGTAACTACCTCTCCAGTATCATAGATATTGAAGAGCAGAAGGTGGTGGTGATACCAGAGGGGATAGGGGTGGCCTAATGACTACCAACAGCTGACAGGCTTGATGGTGAGATTAGACTATGGAGCAGAGGCAGAGGTAAAAGAGAGAACTGCTTGCTTATTGAGGTTGTTGTTTTTCCTCTATATGTTAAAGGGAGTTATATAAAATCCTCTAATCTTCACCTGAACTATGGAGTGATCACTTCCTTTTGGAATTCTGTCTAATGAAAAGAAGTGAGAGAGAGGAAGTGAACCTAATCTGTTCCTCTTGCTCTGCTGGCTGCTGGCTAAAGGAAGCCAGTGTTTATACTTTTCCTAGCTTGCTTTTTAACCCTTTCAATCCAGATCCTTTTTAAGTTCATCATGAAAAATAATTTTAATAAATGTGATGACCTGCAAAATCCTGCCTGGCATAGTTTAACGATGGCAAGTTAGTGTGAAATTTTAAAGAAATAAGATATTTTTACTCTATAGCAAAAGCCGAAGCGAAGTGAGGAAGGTCAGCGTATCCCTTTAGGAGAAAGTATATCAACTGAAATTATTTTCCTAGAATAATAAGAAAAACTATTAAGATTCTATATGTCCTTTTATTCCTCCTAGGATCGAACTAGTAGCCTTTTTACCAAAAGATAGTTAGGTGGTACAGTGGATAGAATAGTAGACCAGGGATCAGGAAGACCTGAAGGCAACTTTAGCCTCAAGCACTTAGTAACTCTGTGACTTTGACAAGCCGTTTAACCTTTGCCTTCCTGAGTTTCCTCATCATAAAATGGGACATGTTGTGAACATCAACTAAGATATTTGTAAAGCATTAGAAAAACCTTAAAATACAATTTAAATACTATTTATTATTATCATCACCATCGCAACCACCACCATCTTCATCACCATTTAGTAGTAGTACTAGTAGTAATAATAGTAGTAGTAATAGTAGTAGTAGTAGTAGTAGTAGTAGTGGTAGTGGTAGTAGTAGCAGCAGCAGCAGCAGAAGCAGCAGCAGCAGTAGTAGTAGTAGTAGTGCTAATAGTCACAGTAGTAGTAGTACTGGTGGTAGTAGTGTAGTAGTAGTAGTGATAGTAGTAGTAGTAGCAGTAGAAGCAGCAGCAGTAGTAATAATAGTAGTAGTAGTAGTGGTAGTGGTAGTAGTCATAGTAATAGTAGTAGTGGTGGTAGTAGTGTAGTAGTAATAGTAGCAGCAGCAGTAGTAGTAGTAGTTGTGGTGGTGGTAGTAGTATAGTACTAATAGTGGTAGTAGTAGTAATAGTAGTAGTAGAGCAGCAGCAGCAGTAGTAATAATAGTAGTAGTGGTAGTGGTAGTAGACATAGTAATAGTAGTAGTGGTGGTAGTAGTAGTAGTAGCAGCAGTAGTAGTAGTGGTGGTAGTAGTAGTAGTAGTAGTAAACATATTACAATACGACACAGTCTAAGCATCATTTAGAGGTGTGAGCCCAGTTCCTCAGGTGTAGGATAGTTCAGTTTAATAACACTACTGATCCAATATGTGATCATTTAGGAGATTTCATTTTTTCTAATTTCACATATTTAATTTTTTCCAATTACATGTTAAAACCATTTTAACATGTTTTTTTTTAAGTTTTTAGTTCCAAATTCTATCACTTCCTGAAATGGTAAGCAATCATATGCAATTACGTAAAACATTTCCCATTAGTCGTTTTGTACAAGAACACTCAAATAAAAGGAAAAAAAAGAAAGAAGGTGAAAAATAGCATGCTTCTGTCTGTATTCAATCAATGTCAGTTTTTCTCTGGAGACAATATGTTTCATCATTATTCATTTGGGAATGTCATGGATCATAGTATTGCTGAGAATAGCTAAGTCATTCGCAATTCTTTATCATAGAATATTGCTGATACTGTGTACAAATTTTTCCTGGTTCTGTTCACTTCATTTTGTATCAGTTCATGTAAGTCTTTTCATCCTGCTTGTCATGTCTTACCATACAATAATATTCAATCACAGTCATATGCCATAGCTTTTTTAGCCATTCCCCAATTGATGGGCATCCCTTTGATTTCCAATCCTTAGCCACCACAAAGAGATAAGCCTGACTTCAAAGAAATTAAGGGGAGTCAAGGGTGTGCTGGTAAATTTTTAGGGAAGCAATAATTTAGGGTGTGTGCTTTCTCTTCCTCTTTTCTTCAAAGCATGCTTGAATAGCTTTTGTTTAGTTGTTTTTGAACTGTTTCATTTTATGGAGAAACACAAATTTGTGTTTCTGTGTTAAACAACTGTGTTAAAAATGCTATAGAACAAATAATAATAATACATATAAATTCTAGTTAACATTCCCCAATAGAGAAGCCAAATTTTAACATTAATGAATCATAGTGCTATATTTCTGTACACAAGGAAGGTGTCCATTTTCCCCTTGATCAAATAAGTTAGCAAAATAATGAATTTTCTTCTTGACTATTTTGACATGGGTATTTCACAAATTTTTGGTCACTTTATAATAATTATTTCAAAAAGCTTTACGAGTAGCCCATTACTATGACACATAATTTATTTAGAAATTTACTAGGGAAATGTTACAAAATTATGACTTCAATTGTTTTACCATCTCTGTAAGTTAAAAGTTTCATTTTTTGCTAACATTTTCCCCCTTTGTTCACATTAAAATTCTAATGGATTCTTCCCCCTAGTTTTTCTATGAATAGGAAACTAATTGCATTAAGGAGTGGCAGTATAATGCCTGCTTTACATTCAGAGGAGCTGCCTTGTTTCCATTTTGAGATACTAAAATTTCAGATTTAATTATGTTCATTAGTTTTGTATTTGGCAGTCATTTTTTGTATCTTGAAATAATCCTATTTAATATTTTTGTTCATTTTTGATTATATGTAAATGTATAATATTGAAAGTATAGGTTCAGAAATTACACTGAGCAGTTTCATAAATTCTTAATTTTTTTCAATTATTTTTTCAATGAACAAGAATCTTTTTTTCTCCTTCAGGCCTCCTCTTATTCAGATTTAGAATGAGAAGGGATTTCAAGGGTATATCAAACACTGAAAAACTCAAAGGCTGCTCACAATCTGACCATCAGCTTTTCTCTCAGACTGTGGTTTTGCCTTGTCTTTTGCTGTCCCATTCTTCCCTGACCCTTTACTTTCACTCACGCTGTTCTTCTTCCTGAATTGCTTTACTCCCCACCTTCATTTACTTAAATCCTGCCGTCATCATTCAAAGTCCAGCTCTAATGCTACTTTGTGCATGAAACCTTCCCTGACACTCCCAGATAGAAGTAATTTCTCCTAATTCTAGAATTTCATATTGAAAGTGACTGACCTAATTACTTAATATTAAATCCTTCTCATTTATTCACCTTAAATGACCTAACATCTACCTGAAAATTTAGGTCTTCAGGATTTTGGGACCAAATTAACTCATCGATAGGAAAAATAAAAGGTTCTGTGGATCCATGGCTATGGCAGACGTTCATTAGGTCAACTATTCCGCTTGCTCGTCCTAACCTGGCACACTGCCTTATAGAATTATGCTTCACTTTAGTCTTTGTCAATAAACCTTTGCCTCAAATTTTTAATAAATGGATCCTCAATTTGTTGTCATGAGTTCCTGCCTTGATTCTTTGGAATGTAAGCTCCTTGTGTATAGGAATTATTCAATTCTTTCTATTGGTATCCTCACCGTCTAGCACAGAGCAAGTCCTTACTAAATGATTGTTGATTGATCAATTGATTGAGTGATTGATTTCCTTAGCTCTTGTATGGATAGAGTCCTTCAATAACATTCCTAATAGCTGAGAATTGAAGAGTTGGAAGGGGCCTCAGAGGTCATGTAATCCAACACCTAACTCTAGCATAAACCACTTGTGTAATATCTTTAGCAGGTGAAGTGGTCATCCAGCCTTTGAAAGAAAACCTCTCATAAAAGTGAACTCACTATCTCACAAGTAAGCCTGTGCCACTTATAGACAGCTACAATTGTTAGGAAGTTTCTTGTACTGGGGTGAAATTTGCCTTTCTACAACTTCGGGCCATTGTTCCTAGTTGTGTTTCTCAGGTAGAAGTAGAACAAATTTAATCCCTTTTCTACATCATAGTCCTTCAAATATTTGAAGACAGCAATTCCATCACTATCTCCCTTTCCCCTACAGTACCCCCTCCCATCCCCTTTCTAAGTGAAACATTGTTTCTTCAGCTACTTTTATGTGAAATTATTTCCAATTTTTTTCAACATCCTTTTTGCCCTTCATTGGATATACCCCAGTTTGCTAAAGTTCTTCCTAAAATGTGTTATTTAGGGACTGAAGTTCTCCTCTTGAATTCCCAGTCTTGTGGCTAGGTCCCTCTTCTTTGTTTCCACACTACTCATATGTTCCTGTTTGTTTGCCTCACACATTTGGGGTATCTTTGTGTTTTCCATGTCAGGCTTCCTTGATGCCGAATGCTTGAACTGTCTTATTTTTCCTCTTGCTGAGTCTTTCCCTGACTGCCTACCCCATAAGCAGACACGTTTAGTCCCAGATCTCAGACATCTCTGATGTGGCCCTTTTCTCTCCCAGAACAACCTCTGGTTCTGACAATCCATCTCTTATGATAGTCATCAAATTCTAACTTTCATTAAGCTGTGTTTGTGTGTGTATACAAGTTATCATTTATCTCCCTTCCTGGAGTGTAAGCTTCTTGAGTGTAAGGCTATTTCTAATTTAGGAGAATATACTTGCATCCCCCTAACACCACTGCCTTTGCACTTGGTAAAATTACAGACCTGGAAGGGGTGTTAGAAATCAACTACTTCAGATCTCTCACTTTATAGATAAAGAAAACAAAAGCAGGCACTTTTGTGCAATGGCTGCGCAGTGAATAAAGCAAACAACACATTCCTATTATTAAGGAAGTAAGCTGTCATACATTTACTGGAACACTAAAGAAGAGAAAAATGCCTAGAGTTTTATAGTAATTATTGTGGGTTTTATTGGAGCAAAAGTCATCTTATTCTTCGCTTAATATACATTCCAGAGAAGAGAAAAAAAGTGTTCAGGGATATTGTCTACTATTTGCATAATTCATTTTTGAATTAGAGAATGTAATACCAAATGTAATGACTGAATCCCCTTCCAGACTCAGTGGGTGACTTCTCAGGATTATATCCATGAGCCATACTTCTACATTTCACAAGTCCATCAATATGTGAAACATCTGTGATTTTGTCAATGCTCTTACACCCTCTACTCACCCAAATTATGACTCAATGGTACTTGGTAAATATCAACAATCTTAAAGTGCAAAAGAAATATCTATCATTTCTAATGCAAAACCAGTTATTTATATCCTGTAATTGAAAACACTGCTTCAGATGCTAACGGGAATGGAAAGATGAATAAGGTTGAATTCCTTTCCATAAGAAGCAATCTACTAGTGAAATAGGAGATGAACAAAAATGTAGTTGAACAAACAGTTTTAAGTGGTAGGTAGGGCATTAGATTTGGAAGCAAGAAGACCTCTAGTGTTCAAATGCTGCCTCATTTATTAACCCTTGACAAGTTATTAAACATAAAAGAGGTTCATTTTCCTCACAAGTAAAATGAAAGATTTGTACTTCATCTCTAAGGACATTGCCATCTCTAAATCTATGATTCTATGAAATTACCATCACACAAAATTGTGATGATTTTTTGACCAGACACATTACTTGTTCAATATAAAAAGCTCTCAATCAGAGACTCCCTAGATTAATGTATATGGACACCACCTCTGCAGTTATAGTCCTAGAGTATTGCCTGTCGCCCAGTTGGTTAAGTGCCTTGCCCAGCATCACATAGCTACTAAGAGTCAAAACCAGACTTTGAATCCAGGTCTTCTGGGCTAAAAGTCAAGTTTCCATCCATTATCCTAGATTGTTTCTCACGCAAATGATTCTGGTTAGGACTTGTGATTTCATCGGTGTGGTGTCCTGAATTGCCAGATGAGGAAACTATCTACCAATACATGTTGTAACCTTTCCTATAACTTAAAGTCTTAGAGAGTTGTTTGGGATACTGAGAGGTTAAGTGAGTTGCCCATATAGCCAATACATATCAGAAGTAGGACTAAAACCCTTGATATTCCTGAGAGTTCTGAAGCTAGCTTCCTGGCCAGCTTTCTATTTCCTCCAGTCTATATATATATATATATATATATATATATATATATATATATATGTATTTATGTGATAAGTACAATAAAAAAAATACCAATGTTGTAAGGAAGGAGTTCTGAGGAGGAAGGGGCAGTTTCTGTCTTCTGGATTCTGGAAGTCTTCATGGAAAAGGTGGAATTCAAGTTATGTCTTAAAGGAATGATAGAATTGATTTCATGGGCAGATATTACTGGGTAAGAACATTTGAAAACCATTGAAGGGTGGCAAAAAAGACAGCAGCAAGAAATAGCAAAACATGTCCTTGGAATATTGAGGAATCTAGCTTCTTTGGTACGTAGATTACTGTAAGCTAAGTCTACAGAGGCATTTGGTGTTACACTATGTTGTTCACTCATCTTTCAGTTGTGTCCAACTTTTTTTAACCCCATTTGGTGTTTTTTTTTTTTGGTAAATATAATGGAGTAGTTTGCTATTTCCTTCTCTAGGTTATTTTACATATGAGGAAACTGAGGCAAACAAGATTAAGTGACTTTCTAGTGTCTGAGGCCAGTTTTGAACTCGGGAAGATGAGTCTTCCTGACTCCAGGCCCAGTGCTCTAACCACTGCACAACTTAGCTACCCCTCACAGACTGTACAGTTGCCCTTTGTTTCACTTGGACAATGATGAATGCAGATATTGCCCTTGGGTTCTATAATCAGGAAGACTGTTACTCCAGAATCTCTGATTATAAGAAATGTAGAGGTCCCTGAAGGGAGGAGAATGTCACAAAGTCCTTTCTAGCTCAGTGACTTTATACCATAAAGAATTCTACCTGAGGTACTGGATCAGCTATATTTGTGCCTTTTAGCCAGTGTATATAGTGTGTGTGAGGATTCTTCATTCATATCTAGTGAGTCGGGGTGGGGGTGAAATAGTTGGAAACCCCATCAGGTGGTCAAAACCCCATTTGTCTCTCCTCAGCCCTAGACACTTGGGTACAATTTCCAGGAATGTTATAGAAAATGGTAAATGATTAATGGCAACCCAGGTTATATTTATCTGCACTGTTATTTTGTGTGAAAGAATTGAAATAGTGGATACTTTACATGAAATATTGTCATCAAAGGCTTTTTTCTGTCAAGAGCTGAACCCACTATTTCAAATTGTATGAAATCGGGCTTTGGTGAGTTCAGCCTTAGCCTCTACATTGCTGTCATTAGAAGATAATTACCTCTTAGCTGAAGTCTTGGAAGTTTGAATTGCCACTTTCTACATTTTTTTCCTTTCCCCCACAATTTCTCTTCTCAGCAAAATTTGACAACATTCTTCCATGAGGTTATCATCTTTTCTAGGTGAATGGAGCAGAAGGATTATTAATCTATTCACATGTCACCTCTTAGCACATTTCTTTCCCTAAGGTGAGAGGTCTAATAACTTTTTAATTATTTTTACATAGCAATATGTTATCAGAAATGTCTGCTTCATAAAGAATCCTAGCCTAGAATCCTTCCCCCCTCTGTTTGACACTGTAATATAAATTAAATCAATTGAAAATTATCCTATTTGATCAAAGATTATATCAAGTCAGAAAATTATTCTCACCAGCTCATCACAACAGAAATTTGGTTTCTAACACAGCTCAAAAAACAATCCACTTTATTTTCATAGTTTTACATGAGCATCAGTATTTTGGGGGATACCCTTGTTCTTCTGAGTCAAATAATTATTTCTGTACCTTCGTAGATTGTTCAGTCAGGTTTAATGCTTTGTGGGTTGGCCAACCAATTTTAATTATCTTTTTTAAATATGCAAAGTAGAAGTTTACAGTGAGAATGGAAAGGATATAGGCTGGAATTTTTAAAAAGTCAAATTACTTTGTTTGATAAACCTGGTTAGAAATTC
>JAQQSZ010003828.1:0-14333 GCA_028646595.1 Phalanger gymnotis
GAGGAGTGTTGATGTGGGGCTCTGGGCATCCACTCTAAGAGCCTCCTGGCTCATCAACCCAGACGTTGATGGTTTCTTGGTAACTATGAATTGTGATTTGGTCTGTTTATATTGTGTATGTTTGTAACTCATTTGTATTTGCTCTGAAGTTCAGGTTGCTGGCTTTTCCTCCTGTAGTAAGGGTGTTTTATATGTATATGTTGAATTAAAGAAAGATTGTTAACTCCTTAATGTTACTTCCTTAGTAAAGAAGATAGAAAGTATCTGTGCTAGCAGCGTTCTTGTTGTTGGGTTTGTGTTGGTTTTTCACCACCACAACAGCTTCTAGCCAAATTGTTGCAACATATCTTTACCCTATAAAGATCCATCTTGCTTTCTCTGAAGTTGCTGGTTCCTCTTGGAACCTAGCCCGCTTCATGAGAGGTGTCAATCTCAATAATTGCCCATACTTGGATTAGAGGTGGTCTGCCTTAGAATTCTTTGAGATAGTTCCACCACAACATATCATGAAACTAAAACAGTTTTTGGCCCCAGGTGGGCAGAGACTAAACCTCAATAGAATGACAGATATACCTAATAAATAAAGTCGAGTGGAAATGTTAATGGAGAAACCAAATTTAATTTTATCAGTTGAATTGAAACTTCTTGGGAGGCAATTTGTGAAGCAATATGATATTATTGTCATACCTCATTCAATAGGAACAAATTAAAGGCATTTTCAACTAACATCTCAGGTCATGGTGATAGACTAATGTGAGAAAATTCATGAATCAGAAGTAGACAGTATGATATTGGTGATTTGTGTTATTATAATAGGAAGCAAAAGCAGGGGGGAACTTGTGGGCAAATGCTGTTTATAGATTAGCCAAAAGAAGAATTGGAAGACTTTTGGAAAAATTATCAGACCTGGCATAGAAGTACACAAATATAGTTATGGGATATTTCACCTAGTTGCAAATTTGATAGAGTATTCTGCTAAAAGAAAAATAGCTGATAAATGTTTAAATTGTCTTAAAGACAATTTCATTTTCAAGAGTGGAATGAAGATGATGGAGTAAGGCAATAACTCCTTAGAACTCTCCCACAAACTCTCTCTCCAAAAATGATAACAAAAGCAAACTCTTGGGTAGCAGAGCCAACAAAAGGTCTGGATAAAACAACTTTCCAGCCAATGACAACTTAGAAGGTTGGCATAAAAAGTCTTCTCACTAGGCTGCAGACCAGTCTAGACAGTTTCAAGGAAAGCAGGAATCAGGCTATGCCCCATCAAGCCAGCAGCCAGGAGACAAGTCCTGGGAGGCCCTATGGCCTTTGGCACATCCAAGCAGTAAACCTTCCCAGTCCTTTCCACAGGTCAGCAATGTGTGGCCACTGGTATACCTTAGTGATGAGTCACCTGGTCTCCTTTGCAGACGAGCCACAAGGCCTCATGACTCCTGGCTCCCACTAGTGAAATCTAAAAGCCCTGATACAGCTCAGTGGTGAAACCCTACACTAAACCCCCTCCAGCTAAGCTACGTGAGCACAGAGCAGCCTTTCCCTGAGGCGCTTTAGCCCCAGTGCAGCCTAGTGAGAAGTCTTCATGGCCCCAGAGCAGCTTAGCAGTAAGGACATAGCACAGGACAGTAGCAAGGCCCCATGCACGCTTGGAACATTGGCCCCCAAAAAATGACGAAATGACGAAAAAAAGAACATGATCACAGAAAATTAGTATGGTGACAGGGAAGATCAAAACAAAAACTCAGAACAGGGCAACAATTTCAAAATGCCTACATGTGACACCTCAAAGAAAATTGGGAATTAGTCTCAGTACTCCCCTCCCCAAAAAAATTCTGTAAGAGCTTGAAAAAGATTTTAAAAATCAAGGAAGAGTGGTAAAAGAAAAAATTAGGAAAAGAATTGAGAGTGATTCAAGAGAATCATAAAAAAGAGTTAATAGGTTGGTGAAGGAAATACAGAAAAAGGGGAAAAGTTGGATATAAATTCACTAGAAAAAAGAACTTATTAAAAATGTAATTATTTAAATGGAAAAAGTTAAAAAAGCTCATTTGGAAGAAATAATTCCTTAAAAATTATAACTGGGAAAGTGAAAGTTAATGACTTCCTGACACATCAAGTAACAACAACAAAAAAAAAAAAACAAATGAATGGAAAAGAAAGGAGAAGTTGTGAGATATCTCACTGGAAAAACAACTGACCTAGAAAATTGATCTAGGAAAGAAAATTTAAAAATTCTTGGGTCATAAAAACAGGGAGAATGATGGAGCTGAGAGTGAACTGGGGGAGGTGTCAGAAACAAAACACTGGTGAGGAGGAACAGGGTGATAGGAGAGAAGGAAATGATAAAGGGGATAGAGGAAAATAAACAGTTAGTAATAATGACTGCAAGTAAGATTGGAATGAATTCCTCCACAAAATAGAAGCAGATTGCAGAGTGGATTAAAAACCAGAAACCTACACACAAGAGTAAAGGTAAAAGGTTGAGAAGAATCTGTTATGCTTCCACTAAAGTAAGTATAGTACCAATGATAATCTCAGACAAAGTAAAAAAAAAAAAAGATCTGATTAAAAGGGCTAAGCAAAGAAACTAAATTTTGATAAAAAGAACCAAAGACAATGAACTAATATGAATAGTTAATATATATGCACCAAGACATATAATATACATTCAAAAAAAAATAAAGTTAAATGAGGAACAAGAGGTAATAGATTGTGGAATGATACTAGTTGAGGACCTCAACTTGACCCATTCAGAAATAAATAAATCTAACCAAAAATAAACAATAAAGAAGTTAAAGAGGCTAATAGAGTTTAGATAAGTTAGACATAATAGACCTTTGGTGAAATAGAAAGAAATATACGCTTTTTCTCAGCAGCACACGACACTAACACTAAAATTGAAAATGCATTAGAGCATATAAACCTCACATACAAATGTTGCACAAAAGCAAGAATATTAAATGAATCTTTTTAATATTATTATCTAATAAATTATATTCAATAATGGGCCATGGAAAGATTAATTGGAAACCGAATAATCTCATATTAAAGAATGAGTGGGTCAAAGAACAAATATTAGAAGCAATTAATACCTTCATTAAAGAGATTGACAGCAATGAGACACTATACTAAAATCTATGGGATGGAGCCAAAGCAATATTCTGGGAAAATACATTTTTTTTTCCAAATGCTTACATCAGTAAAAATAGGGGAGATGGTGGCTGGAAAGCAGGGACTTGCTTAAGCTCTCCCCCAGGTCCCTGCAAACACCAGTAAAAATGGCTCTGAACAAATTCTTGAGTGGCAGAACCCATGAAATAGAAGTGGGAAGCATCCCAGGAAAGCCTGGTTGGTCACTGAGAAGGGTCTATTGCAGGGAGTTGGAGAGGGGTGGAGCACAACCTAGCATGGGCTACACCAAGACCATCCAGACCAGGAGCCAGGCAGAACAGGCAGTAGGGCCCTGAACCATTGAGCTGTGGCAGTTACCAGACTTCTCAACCTACAAACGCCAAAGACAACAGAGAAGGTTAGTGGAAAAACTAATAGAGTAAAAGGAGTGCAAGGTCAGCCCTAGCCCTGGGGGCATGGAAGTGGTACAGCTCTGGGGCTGTTTCCAGATCTCCAGCTTCAGTTGCTTCTGGCCCCTTGACCACCCTGCGGGAGGAATTAACTGGTGGATCAGAGCAAGAGAGCAGAGCCTGCTTGAATCTGGGTTGCTGTACAGGCTGGTGGCTCTTGGGGGAGGAGGAGGGCTGCTGTGGCAGAGCTTGCTGCGTGGAAGTAGCTCTGAAAACAGTAGCATAGCCCTTTAACCTTGGGACAAAGTAGTCTCTACTCTACAAGCAGTCATATCCTGACAAAAAGCTCAAGGGTCAAGTAGTTGGCTGGGAAAATGAACAAGCAGTGAAAACGGACTCAGATTCAGACTCACACTTTGGAATCTTTCTTTGGTGACAAAGAAGATCAAAATGTAAAGCCAGAAGGAGTCAACAATATCAAAGAGCCTACATCAAAAGCCTCCAAGAAAAATATGAATTCGTCTCAGGACATTGAAGAGTGCGAAAAGGAGTTGGAAAAGGAAGTAAGAGAAATAGAGGAAGAATTGGGAAGGCAAAGGAGAGTGATGCAAGAAAATCATGAAAAACAAGTCAACAACTTGCTAAAGGATACCCCAAAAATACTGAAGAAAATAACACCTTGAAAAAATAGACTAATTCAAAAAAGCAAAACAGCTTCAAAAAGCCAATGAGGAGAAGAATGCCTTGAAAGGCAGAATTACCCAAATGGAAAAAGAGGTCCAAAAGACCACTGAGAAAAATATCACCTTAAAAGTTAAATTGGAGCCAAGTGGAAGCTAGTTACTTTATGAGAAATCAAGATATTATAAAACATAAACAAAGAAATGAAAAAAAATGGAAGACAATGTGAAATACCTCATTGGAAAAACCACTAACCTGGAGAATAGATCCAGGAGACATAATTTAAAAATTATTGGACTAGATGAAAGCCATGATCAAAAAAAGAGCCCAGGCTTCATCTTTCAAGAAATTATCAAGGAAAACAGCCAGGGGGTAAAATAAAAATTGGAAAAATCTACCGATCACCTCTTGAAAAAGATTCCAAAAAGAAAACTCCTAGGAATATTGGCACCAATTTCCAGAGTTCCAGGGAGAAAATACTGCAAGCAGCCAGAAAGAAACAATTTGAGAATTCTAGAAACACAATCACTATAACACAAGATCTAGCAGCTTCCACCTTAAGGGATTGAAGAGCTTGGAATATGATATTCCGGATGTCAAAGGAGTTAGGATTAAAACCAGGAATCACGTATCAGCAAAACTGAGTATAATACTCTAAAACAAAATATGGATTTCCAATAAAATAGAAGACTTTCAGGGTTTCTCAGTGAAAAGACCAGAGCTGAATAGGAAATTTAACTTTCAAACACAAGAATAAAGAGAAGCATGAAAAGGTAAACAAGAAAGGGAATTGATAAGGGACTTGCTATAGTGGAACTGTTTTGCTTGCATTCCTACATGGAAAGATGATGTGTATAATTCATGAGAGCTTTCTCAGTGTTAGGGTAGCTGAAAGAAATATATATAAAAGCAATTCACTGGAAAGGAAGAGATGGCAGGTGAGGGGGCATGAGTGAATCTTGCTCTCATAGGATTTGAACTGAGGAGGGAATATCATATACTATCAATGAGGTATCTTACCCCACAGGAAAGTAGGGGAAAGGCGATAAGAAAGGGGGAATGACAGAAGGGAGGGCCAATGGTGGAGGAGGTAATCAAAAGCAAACACTTTTGAAAAGGGACAGGGTCAAGGGAGAAAATTGAATAAAGGGGGACAGGATAGGATGGAGGGAAATATAGTTAGTCTTTCACAACATGACTATTTATGGGAGTGTTTTGCATAATTGTACATATGTGTCCTATGTGGCATTGCTTGCCTTCTTAGGGAGAGTGAGTGGAGAGGGAAGAGGAGAGAGAATTTGGAATTCAAAGTTTTATAAGAGGATGTTCAAAAAATATTTTTACATGCAACTGGGAAATAGGATATACAGGCAATCGTTGCATAGAATTCTATCTTGCCCTATAAGGAAGTAAGGGGAAAAGGGATGTGGGGTGAGGGGGAGAAGGGTGACTGTGGAATGGGACAATCAGAATATATGCCATCTTGGAGTTGAGGAGAGGGTAGAAATGGGGAGAAAATTTGTAACTCGAAATCTTGTGGAAATCGATGCTGAAAACTAAGAAAAGTATATTAAATAATAAAGTATGAAAAAATAAAATAAAGAGCAGATCAATGGACTGGAATCCAATGAAAACTTTTGGGGAAAGAATAAATTAAAAATCTCCAACTAAACACCAAATTGGAAATATAGAAATTCAAAGAAGAGATTAATTAAAATTAAATGTTGAAAAAATGAACTGATGAATAAAACTAGGAAGTGACTTTATGGGGAAAAAATAACCTAATGTGATAGATAAACCATTGCTTAATCTGATTATATAAAAGAAAGAAGTAAATCAAGATACCAGTATCAAAAATAAAAAGGATGGATCACTACCAATAAAGATGAAATTAAATTAATTTTAGGATCTATTTTGCCCAATTTTATGCCAATAATCTTAAAATCTTAGTGAAGTAAATTATGTGTGTGTGTATGTGTGTGTAAAATAGCCTGATTTAAAAAAAGGAAATTGAACAAGCCACAAATGAACTAACTATGAAAAGAAATGCCCAGGATCAGATGGATTCAAAATTGAATTTTACCAGACATTTATGGAATAATTAATTCCGATAATATAGAAACTACATGGAAATATGGGAAAATGCAGCTCTACAAATTTTTTTGTATGACACAAATATGGTGTAGGAAACTCAAACAACAATAGAGAAAAGAGAGAACATAAATGATAGATGAGTTTTTCTCATGAATATCGATGCAAAATTTTTAAGCTAACAGGAAGACTGCAGGAATAAATTCCAATGATCTTATGCTATGATCAGGTGGGACTTCCACCAGGAGTGAAAGACTCATTCAATATTAAGAAAAAAAACTGTCAGCATAATTGACAACATTAATAACAAAAACAATATAAATCATATGTTTATCTCAATAGATGCAGAAAAATCTTCTGAGAAAATATGCCACCCTTTCCTATTAAAAAGCCTAGGGAGCATAGAAATAATTCAATCTTTCCTTAAAATATAAATGGTATCTACCTGAAACCATCAGAGAGTCCTGTGTTTAATGGGAGATAAGCAAGAAGACTTTGCAATAAAATCAAGGGTGAAGCAAAGATGCCCATTATCACGGATATTATTCAATATTTTACTAGAAATATTAGATATGTCAATAAGAGGATAAAAAGAAACTGATGTGATTAGAGTAGCCAATGGGGAACCAAAACTATTAATCTCTGCAGATAATATGATGGTATACTTTGAAAATCTAAAAAAAAAATTAACAAAACTAATAGAAATAATTAACAACTTTACTAAAGTTGTTACATAAACTTACATATCACCAATAGTGATTTAGAGTGTTTTTGTATGACAATAGAGAGCTTTAATTTCTTCATTTGGAAACTACCTTTTCATATCCTTTGATGATTTATCAATTGGAGCATAACTTGTATTCTTATAAATTTGACTATGTACTTTATACATTTTAGAAATGAGGCCTTTATCAGAGAAACTGTTTGTAATTTTTTCCCCAACTATCTACTTCCTTTCTAATTTTGGATGCATTGGCTTTTCTTGTGCAAACACATCATAAATTTTACTATGTAGGTATGACACCATTAATATAGGCACTACTTTGCCACAGATTAGTATGCAGAAAATATTGCTAATAGGTTAGGTACACAATCAACATTAGTCAATGACTATAGTAATCTACTATTTGATAAACTCAAAGACTACAGCTTCTGGGATATGAACTCATATTCTGACAAAAACTTCTGGGAAAACTGGAAAATAGCATGGCTGAAAGTAGGCAAAGACCAACATCTTACACCACATACCAAAATAAGGTCACAATGGGTACATGATTTAGACATAAAGGGCAAGAGGATAAGAAAATTAGGAGAGCAAAGAATGGTTTTCCTCTCTGGTTTTTGAAGAAGGGAGAATATTATGAAATGT
Source organism: Phalanger gymnotis (assembly GCA_028646595.1). Classification (NCBI taxonomy): domain Eukaryota; kingdom Metazoa; phylum Chordata; class Mammalia; order Diprotodontia; family Phalangeridae; genus Phalanger; species Phalanger gymnotis. The sequence continues at coordinate 7,663 of JAQQSZ010003828.1, forward strand.
AAAAATCAATAATTTTTATTGCATTAAATTGAAAGGTTTTTCCACAAAGAAAGCCAATACAACCAAGATTAGAAGGGAAGCAGAAAATTGAGAAACATTTTTACCACCAGTGTCTCTGATAAAGGACTCATTTCTTAAATATATGGATAACTGAGTCAAATCTATAAGAATACAAGGCATTCTCCAATTGATAAATGGTCAAGAGCTATGAACAGGCAGATTTCAGAGAAATTAATGCCATCTACAGACATATGAAAAAATGTTCTAAATCACTATTGATTAGAGAAATGAAAATCAAAATAACTTTCAGGTACCACATCACATCTGTTAGATTGCCTAACATGACAAAGAAGAAAATGATGAATGTTGGAAAGATGTGGGAAAATTGGACATTAACACATTGTTGATAGAATTCTGAACTGATCCAGCTATTCTGGAGAGGAATTTGTAACTATACCAAAGGAACTATAAAATTGTGTATACCCTTTGATCCAGCAATACTACTACTGGGTCTATACCCCAATGAGATCATAAAAAGGGAAAAGGACTCACATGTACAAAAATATTTTTAGCAGGTCTTTTTCTGATGGCAAAGAATTGGAAATTGAGGTGACACTCATCAATTAGAGAATGAATGAAGAATTTTCCATATATAAATTTAATGGAGTATTATCATTCTATAAGAAATTATGAGCAGGAGGATTTCAGAAAAATCTCAAAAGACTTACATGAACTCTCGCTGAATGAAATGAAGAGAACCAAGAAAACATTGTATATAGTAACAGAAACATTGTTTAATGAACTACTTTGATAGGCTTGGCCTTTCTCAACAATACAATGATTAAGGACAATTCCAAAAGATTCATGGTTGAAAATACTATCTTCGTAGAGAGAAAGAATTATGGAGGCTGAATGCAAATCAAAGCATACTATTTTCTCTTTTTTGCTCTTTGTTTTTTTTTTCTTTCTCTTGGTTTTCCCCTTCTGTTCTGATTCTTCTTTCACTACATGACTAATGTGGAAACATGTTACTATGATTGCACATGCATAGCCTATTTCATTTTGCCATATTAGGGAGGGGAGAGGTAAAGGAGGGAGAAAAACATTTGGAACTGAAAAAAAATTATAAAAAAATATAACTCTTGAAATCTATCTTTACATGTAATTGGAAAAAATACTATTAAGTTGAAAAAAATAAAATTAAAAAACAAAAAAAACCAGGTAATGATAAAAGAAAATTATTCTTATTAAGTAGAAAGGCAGAAGAATAGTGAACAGAGATGTGTTCTATACATCTTTATATGCCTTTTTGGTTGCTTAAAGCCTATCATCACAGAAAGAATACATAGAAAGTGACCACAATGAGACCATGGAATAATGAGTAAGAAGATATATCAGAACATTTAATGAATCAATAAATAGCATGTTATCATCTTAATGAAAAATTATATTCTATTACTATCCACATAGAAATACTTTTTTTCATTCTCCATTTAGACAGGATTATAGGAAAGGTACTGTGAGAGTTTTATGGAAACTAAGGCTTGAGAAACATATAAGAAAAGATGGCATGTTAGAGACAATTTTCTAGTATAAATAACTCAAGAATTTGGAAGAAGTTATCTGTGACACTGGGATGGAGGCTGGCTTAGAGGTGACATGGTGTTGGTGACAGAAGCAGCAGGAACTTTGGGATCTCCCAAAGCAGAGATTTACATCACCTGCCAACTACTCAGAAAGATACATTAGTGGACTCCTGCCCTAGATCTGATGCAGGACCAGACACTGTTCAGAAATTCCACAACTTACATCCACTTCTGGGTCATAGTTCAAGGGAAAGGAGGAATACTTCAGATCATGAGGAAGTTGAAATTCTGAGAGGCTAATATTTGGCAACCCTATTGTCTATATTCAGTCCTGGTTGATAATTCAAGAGCAAAGAAGAACATTTTCTGTCTAGAGGGAGTGGAAGACCTGAGGGGAAATTACACTTCCAGTCTATAGGGATGAGAGACCTGAGAAGCAGCATCAATCACCTTCCCAAAGGATCAGGGGTGTTTCTGGACATGGAACAGGGTGCAGAGCAGAAAAGCAAGAACCATATCTCTCCCCAGAACACACCAACTTAGAACCACTTAATATTTCCACCCTCCCAGATCTAGCTCTGAAAACAGAAGTGTGAAAAAGCTTAAAGCTTGAGATAGTGTCCCTCCCTGACCCATGTGGAAATAGAGACCAACAATAATATGAATTTACAACTCAAGTAATAGGGTGGAAAATGAACAAAAAAATCCCAACACTCAACAAATAAAAAAGAACATGACCATAAGGGGATACTCCGGCAACAGGTAAAATCGAGAAACAAAGTCAGAAGAAGAAAATGAAATTAAAAGTTATAAATGAAGTTTTAAAGAGAAAAAAGCTAAATGGACATGACCCTAATAAGAATTTCTAGAAGAGCTAATTTTTCATTCAATCTTTTTTTAAAAAATGGCAAAGGAAAATTTAGGCAACAAAATAAAATTGAAGGAAGAAAATTATGAAAATGAAATTAACAACTACACAAAAGTGGAGCAGAAATATTAAATAACACCCTAAAAACATATGGAAATAAAAAAAAAACAGAAAACCAAATGGAAAAGAGATACAAGCATTCATTGATAAAATTAATTCCTTAAAATGCAGAATTGGACCATTGGAGAAAAAATTACAAAAGCTCACTAAAAAAAATTTTTTAGAATTAGATAAGTGGAAGCTAAAGACTCAATAAGACATCAAGTAACAATCAACCAATGTCAAAAGAACAAAAAACAGAAGAAAATGTGAAATATATCATAGAAAAACACTGACATAAAAAATAGTTTGAGGAGAGATAACAAAATATTAGACTACCTGAAAGCCATTATAAAAAAGAGTCTATATATAATATTTCAAGAAATTTTCAAGAAATTCTATCTTGATATCTTCATTTCAGAGCGTAAAATTGAAATCAAAAGAATCTATCAATCACCTCCTAAGAGCAACACTGAAATTAAACTTCCCAGGAATATCATAGACAAATTCCAGAGCTCCCAGGTCAAAAAGAAGATATTTTAAGCAGCAAGAAAGGAAGAATTTAAATATTGTACAGCTACCATCAGGATGACACAAGATTTAGGAGCTTCCAACTTCAAGGAGCAGAGACCTTGAAGTGGGATATTCAGAAAGGCAAAGGAGCTTTAATTACCACCAAGTATGACCTACCCAGGAAAACTTAGTTTATTATCTCAGAGGAAAAAAATGGATATTTAACTGTATAGAACACCTTCAAGCATTCCTAATTAAAAGACAAGAGCTGAATGGAAAATTCAACTTTAAAATACAGTCTTCAATAGAAAGATAAAAAGTAAACATGAAAGAGTAATTATAAGGAACTTAATGAAGTTAAACTTTTTACATTTCTAATGAGAATATAACACATGTAAGTTCTAACAACTTTGTCATTATTAGGGCTGTTGAAGGGAGTTTACATAGACAGAGAGCATGAGTGTGAGTGAATTATATTTTAATGTTATCCAAAAAAAGGAAGGGGTAAAAAAAGATGGATGCACCTGGGAGAAAGGGAAAAGGAGAGGTAGAAAACTTTTCAAATAAAAGAGACATTCAAGGAAGAACTTTTAGAGTGGAAGGGAACTGCAGGGGCATGGCAGGCAATGCTTGAACCTCACATTCATCAGAATTGGTGAAAAGCAGAAAGAATTGCAGTAAGTGAAATTCTGAGAGAAAGAGTTCGAAGCATAATTAATCAATTTAGCAGCTAGCAATAATCAATACGTTAAGTCATGTATCTCTCTCAGTGATCAAAGATGCCAAGTAAGCATCACAGGCCCCTTTAATTCTAGGTCTCTTTTCCTGACAAAACATCATTGGGAATTCCCCTGAGAAGTGGAACGGCAATCTCTTATTGTGGACATTTAATGAATAAGAGAGCTAAGAGTTCTCTACTCCTTTGTATTATTTCATTGCTGGCAGGGGGTGGGGAAATGCAGCTGGGTCAGTTGGACTACTCATGAGGCTCAACTGCTTCTAGCAGTCTTGGCCAGAAAAATCACCACAAGTAGGATTGCTCTGGCTTAGTTTCCCCTTTGGAGACCAAATCATGATCAAATTTGATTATAAATCAAGGACAGCCTTGGTAATGTGAATGAGCTCAGGCTATCTTCTCTGCTCACAGTGTAAACATGATCATATTCTATAGCTGGTTAAGGATGGGAGACATTTCTCTATTTAATGTAAGTTGGAAGATGGGAGTTTTGATAGAAAAGGGAATATTGCATTTTAATACTAATAATCAATTGATATAGCATTAAAATTAATTTTCCTCAGTGTGTGTGCATACACACACACGTACACACACAGGTCCACAGACACAGATACACACATAAACACATACATACAGTTGTGTATTAAATCTAACTTACTCAAGAGGGAAATAGGGTGGAAAAGGAAAAATATAAAGAAGGAGATGATAAAAGAGATGGCAGATTAAGGTAGGCAGTATATAGAAGCAAAATAGATATTTGAGGAGGGATACAATAAAAAGTGAGAGAATAAATAAAAAATGGGATTCAAGGAAATACATTTACTAAGTATAACTGTTAATCTGAATTGGATAAGCTCACTAAAAAAAAAAAAAAAAACCAAAACAGAAGCCCATAGCAGAACAGATCAGATCAGAAATCAGAATTCAGAAACGTTGTTTACCAGAGACACATTTGAAACAGAGAGACATACAAAGTTAAAATAAAGGTCTGGAGAAGAATTTAATAGGGTCCAGATGAAGTAAAAGAAAGACAGGGTTAGTAATGTTGATCTCAGACAAAGAAAAACAAAAAAAAAATAATTCTATTTAAAAGAGATTGTCAAAGAAAGTATATTTTGTTAAAAGTTATCACGGACAGTTAAGTAATATTAAAACTATTTATATCAAGTTTCTTTGATAAAGACCCCATTTCTCTAATTTATACTGGATCAAATATATAAGTGCCATTTTCCAACTGATAAGCAATTAAATGACATATACAAGGAGTTTTCTTTGTTATTTAATATTTTAGTTTTCAAGATTCATTTCTACAAGATTTTGAGCTACAGATTTTCTTCTCATTTCTGCCCTCCCACTATTCCAAGATAACATATATTCTGATTGCCTCATTCCCCAGAAAGCCTTCCCTTCTATCTCCCCACTCCCCTCCCCCCACCCCATCTCCTTCCCCTTACTTTCTTGTAGGGCAGGATAGATTTCTATGGCCCATTCTCTACATATCTTGTTTCCTAGCTGCATGCAAAAAACCCCATTTTTTTTTTATTTTTTTAAGCATCTGCTTTTAAAACTTTGAGTTCCAAATTCTCTATTCTTTTCCCTTCCCTCCCACTCTTCCTTGGAAGGAAAGCATTTCAACATAGATCACACATGTATCATTATGTAAGACACTTCCACAATGCTCATGTTGTGAAAGGCTAACTATATTTCCTTCCATCCTATCCTGTCCCCTTAATTCAATTTTCTCCCTTGACCCTGTCCCTTTTCAAAGGTGTTTGCTTTTGATTACCTCCTCCCCCTATCTGCCCTTCCTTCAATCATCCCCCCTTTTTGTATCCCCTTTCCCTAACTTTCCTGTGGAGTAAGATACCCAATTAAGTGTGTATGTTATACCCTCCTCAAGTTGGAGCCGATAGAACATAGCTCACTTATTCCCCCTCAGCTGCCACCTCTTCCTTTCCAACAGAACTGCTTTTTTCTTTCTACTTCTAGGTGAGATAATTTAGCCCATTCTATCTCTCTCTTTCTCCCTCTCTCAATATATTCCTCTCTCACCGCTTAAATTTATTACATTGTTTTACATATCATCCCTTCATGTTGAACTCACCGTGCCCTATGTCTATATATGTTTATATATATGTGTGTGTGTGTATACATATGCATATAAAATACATATGTATATATACATAGATAGATATGTATGTATGTATATTCCCTTCAACTCCCCTAATACTGAGAAAGGTTTCATAAATTACACACATCATCTTTCCATGTAGGAATGTAAACATAACAGTTCAACTTTAGTAAGTCCCTCAGGATTGCTCTTTCTTGTTTACCTTTTCATGCTTCTCTTGAATCTTGTATTTGAAAGTCGAATTTCTATTCAGCTCTGGTCTTTACCTTGAGAAAGCTTGAAAGTCTGCTATTTCATTGAAAGTCCATATTTTCCCCTGAAGTATTATACTCAGTTTTTCCAGGTAAGTTATTCTTGGTTATAATCCTAGCTCCTTTCACCTCTGGAATATAATTTTCCAAGCCCTTCAATTCTTTAATGTAGAAGCTGCGAGATCTTGTGTTATCCTGATTGTGTTTCCACAATACTCATTTTTTTTTCTTTCTGGTTGCTTGTAGTATATTCTCCTTGACCTGGAAACTCTGGAATTTGGCTACAATATTCCTAGAAGTTTTCTTTTTGAGATCTTTTTCAGGAGGTGATCTGTGGATTCTTTCCATTTCTACTTTACCCTCTGGTCCTAGAATATCAGGGCAGTTTTCCTTGAAAATTTCTTGAAAGATGATGTCTAGCCTCTTTTTTTTTTTTTTGATCATGGCTTTAAGGTAGTCCAATAATTTTTAAATTCTCTCTCCTGGA
>JAQQSZ010003829.1:0-14332 GCA_028646595.1 Phalanger gymnotis
AAAAAAAAAAAGAAAGTGGACTTCATATTAAGGTTTCCTTCTATAGGCCCTCTTGGTCCCTAGTTCTGTTTCTTGCATCCGACTCAAAAGCTCAGGGAAGGGTCCAGGTCAGTCAGGCTGCTGATGCATTCTGCCCATGCTCCCTGCCATGTTTGTATACACAGCTGCTGCCCACCTCCTAGCCTTCCTGTCAACATGGTGATTTTCCCGTAAGATCGTATATTTAGTAGAGGCCTAGTACACAATTTCTGCATTTTTGCAGATGAAGAAACAGAGGCAGAAAAGTTTGGTGACTAGTCCAAAGTCACAGAGCTGTAAGTACCTGAGAACCCAGGCTTCCTGACTCCACATCTGATACCCCATTCACTATGCCTCATTGTGTCTGCCCTCTTCTCTACTCAGTCAAGCATTTACATACACAATGCTGCAGGCACACTGCCCAACTGGCCATTGGTCCACTGGGCAGCTCTCAGCTTGCTTTTCACACACACAGCCTCCCTTTTCCTAGCCTCCCTTCTAATCCAGTAGTCCCATAAACTGTTCCTGGTCTCAAGTCTCCCAGAGAGAGCCCCGGACAGCACTTGACTTTGTCAGTGTTCAGGAGAATCACGTTAGCTAAGAACTAAGCAAGCCAAGTGTCTCCCTACAGAAACCTGTTGGAGACTCTTGTTGGGAAAAAAGAGCAGTGGTTTGTAAATTAGGCAGCCACAGGATCCTGGACCTGAGAGGGGCCTCAGAGACAGAGTCTAATCTCCTCTTTTCAGAGGCAAGGAAACTGAGACCCAAAGATGGAAGGGACTTACTCAGATACACAAGCAAGTAGGAGACCTGGGATCTGAACCCAAAGTCAGGCAGCCCATGGAGTACAGAGGGGTTTGTCCCAACAGGAATAATTATAAGCAGAATTGATAAACCTGAATTAGTAGAGAGAGAGAGAAAAAAAAAGAGAGAGAGTATGTGTGTGTGTGTGCTTATGTGTGTGTGTGGGGGGGGGGTGCTCTGGAAGCATTGGCAGCCTGGAGGTACCCTCTGGATCACAGAGTGTGTGGAGAGGAGGAAGGTGTGAGAAGCCTGAAAAGATAGGAAGGGGTCCCTATCGGAGTGAGGAGCCCAGCAATTCAGCAGGGTGGAGAAGGGAGAAGAGGAAAGCATAGCAGGAAGTCAGCACCTTCAGCCATCTTGCTCTGCCTTTTCGTTCTCAGACCAGTTGGTACTTTTATCATTTGTCTCCATCTTTGTGCTCAGAACTGGGTTGCAGAGATAAGCTAATCCAATCAACAGCAATGATTCTATCTGGATGTCATAATGGAGTCACAAGGCCTCTTTTAAGGGCAGCATCCCATTCCTTTTTCTTTTCTTTCTTTCTTTTTTTTTTTGGAGGCAAATAGGATTGAGTGACTTGCCCAGAGTCACACAGCTAGTAAGCATCTGAGGCCAGATTTGTACTTAAGTCCTCCAGACTCCCTGGCTAGTGTTCTATCCGCTAGACTACCAGCTGCCCCCAGCATCCCATTTCTAAGCTGTGTCTAGTCTCCACATTAATTCTCTTTTCCCAGCATGAGCCCAGATCTTCTCTTTTATGTCCTCTCCTCCCTTTTGCCCCAGGGCCCCTCTCCCAGATCAGACTCCATTCCCATTCCAATGCTCATGTTCTGCGCCTTAACTGCCTTGCTGCCCTCACTCTGTTCCACAAGCCTTTGCTCCTGAGTGAAGGTAATGGGAATATTCCACATGGAGGCTTGAAGTATGATGTAGTTAAGCCCACATGAAGGAGCTTCCAGGGTTCCAGGCTTCCAGACACCCAGACTGAGATTGAAGAAGCAGAGCCAGCTGGAGCCAAGCAGAGGAGGGCTCAAGCTCCCTCTGGCTCTCCTCCAGCTGTCCTTAGTCCTGTTACCTAGAGAAGTGGGAGCTAAAATGAGTCCCAGACTTGAAGTCAGAAGACTTAAACTGGAATTTCAACTTTACTGCTTCCTGTCTGTGTGACCCCTGGCAAGTCACTTCCTTAGTTCAGCCTCATTTCCCCCTCTGGAAAACGAGGGAATTGAATTCAATATTGAAGGCATTGATCTCAAAATCCAAGCTTGGGGTCCTCCCTGACCATGGGATGAGATGGAAAGCGGCCAACTCAGGGAAAAGACCCCTATGCAGAAAAATATTTATAGCAGCTCTTTCTGTGGTGGCAAAGAATTGGAGACAGAGGAGAGTGCCCATCAATTGGGACAAGTTGTGGTGTATAATTGTGATGGAAGACTACTGTGCCATGAGAAATAACAAGGACAGTTTCAGAAAAACCTGAGAAGATTTATGTGAACTGATACAAAGTAAAGCCATGAAAACCAGCATAACGATCCTCCACAACTCCAAACCACACACAGAGAGAGAGCTGATAGTGGAACTGAGTGCAGATTGAAGCATTTTTTTTCTTTCTGTATTTTTCTTGCTTTTTAATTTTTTTTTTTTTTTTGGAACATGACTAATGTGGAAAAATGTTTTGAATGAGTGCGTATATACATAAAATGAATATCCTATTTCTTGCCTTCTCAACGGGAGGAGAAGAACAGGTAACTGAAAATAAAAAGAACATTGTTTTTTAAAGTCCATGAAGTAAGTAACTGCCATCCCTAGAGTGGGCATCTCCCCTTATAGCCCCTGTTCTTTCTGCTCTAACAAGGGAAACAGCTGTCAGGGCTGGCTGGGCTTTAGGGAATGGGATGGGGGTGGAGATGGCTCAAATTTCAGCTTAGGCCAATGACAGCGGGAGGAGACTCCTCTCTATCCCAATCTCACTTGAATCTCTCAGAGGGTTCTGTGCAGTCATGATTTCCTGAGTTCCTGCCGTCCCACCCCAAATCAACTACTGGAGTTTACCTGACCTGGGGTCCACATCTTTGTGTTTGAGGAGAGATGAGGATTGACAGCATCAGCAGAATTCCAGCCATCATCTGTGTCCCAGATCATCTCAGGGCCCTGGAAGGGGAGTCTCTATGGGGTCACTTGGAACTTGGTGAACACACCAGCTGAGGGTGTAAAAAGAGGGGCCTGGAGGCCCAGGACCCAGCAGAGGCTTAAATAGAGTCACGAATGTACAGCTGTCAGAGAGAGTCTCAGCATCAGCTCAGCAACTCAAAGCCTTAGGAAAACTGAGTCAACCCAGTACTTATTTACTGAATGTCTGAGGGCACTGAGTCATTCTTTGTGATCCTTCAGTCATTTCAGTCCTGACTCCAATGAGGTTTTTTTGGAAGAGATAGAGGAGCAGTTTGCCACTTTCTTCTTGAGCTCATTGTACAGATGAGGAAACTGAGGCAAACAGGGTGAAGTGACTTGCCAGGGTCACACAGCTAGGAAGTATCTATGATTAAACTCAGGTCCTCCTGACTCCAGGTCTAGCACTCTATCCTTTGGACCACCTAGCTTCCCTATTATGGTTCTAGGACCATTGAAATGGACCTGGGAGGAGCCTAAACCATTAGCACTTTACAGGTGGGAAAAGTGAGGACTAGAGAAGTAAAGTGACTTGCCCAAGGTCACACTGGTAGGAATAATACAATATGTCAGTATAATGGGAAAAAAAAAAACCAATTACTGAGTGATAATATTGCTATCCATTGTGACCATAGGTGAGATCACTCCATGTAAGCAAGGAAACCCCAGAGCTTGACTCAGACCAATTCTCCCCAGGAAGAACACCCAGATGTATTTGGTTTTGTAGCCAAGGTCAAAGGCAGATGAGCCCATCAGTATACCCTGAGGCTTTGTCATGGTCATGAACTGGGCTTGGTGCTGAACGATGCTAAGAATCATACACCTCTTAGACCCCAGAGATGAAACCAGACAGTAGGGCTAGGAATGGAGATGGGTAGACCCCATACCATCCTGCCCCCATACCTCCCTGCCTGCTATAACCCTCCCTGCCTGCCCCCATAGCTCCCTGCCTACTCTAACCCTGCCTGACTGCCCCCATAACTCCCTGCCTGCCCTAACCCTTCTGCTTGTCCCCATACCTCCCTGCCTGCCCCTAACCCTCCTTACCTGCCCCTAATCCTCCCTACCTGCCCCCATACCTCCCTGCCTGCCCCCATACCTCCTTGACTGCCCCCATACATCCCTGCCTGCACGAGAGTGGGAGTCAACAAGAGGAACAAGAAGCCTATGCTGTGACCCTCTCCAGCTGTGGTCTTCTCTAGCTACTGGAAGAACCAGAGGAACTCTATGCACTAAGATGGAGGAGGGGGGCGTTCCTTAATGGGATAGCTATTTCTATTATCTAGGGGGTCTTAGTATCAGGCATTAGGAAGGAAAAGAAGAAAAAGCACAGTCTCTGCCTTCGAGGAGTTTCCGTACTCCCAGCGTAGGCTATATGATAGTTGCATAGATATAGTATAGGAAGGCATGTCCTGGGATCAAGGGTAGAATTTCAGACAAAAGCCACTGGGACATTTGAGGAGGAGAGGGAACATTCAGAACCCCCATCTTAGAAGAAGACAAGAGGGAGGGGTGAAGAGATTAGGATGTCTCTGTCCTTCCCTCTGCAAACTGAGTAAAGGCCAGTGAGGAAAGGATGGGGAAGCCCACCAGAGTGACAGAAGGTTCCCTGTGTGTTGTTGGGACATCTGGGAAATGGCTTCCATCCACCCCTTAGAGATCCCTACCCATTGTCCTCACTCCTGGGCCTATGAGTCTGGGCATACCCTAAAGCGTGAGCCCATTCAGGGCGTGTTCCACAAGAGCTTAAAACTCCCAAATGCCCACCCAAGTGGAGCAGGATTGCACCTTTTGTAGAGGGGCCCCTGGGAAGGAGGCCATGCATCCCTCCTCTCACTCAGTCCTTTGATCAGGGCCTGAGAGCCTCCAGGCTCTCTGCCATCTCATGCCATCTCCAAGAATGCTCTTCCATCCTGTGCCACTGTTTCTCCAACCAGACACTCCATCTTGCCTCTGGTCATTTTCACCAACTCACCCAGGCCTGGCCCCTTCTCCCCGCTCATCGCTGCCCTCTCTGGCTTTGCTGGCTTTAAGTCCTACCTGCTACAGGATTTTCCTGATCCCCCTTAATGCTCGCACCTTCCCTCTGAGGCTGTCTCCAGCTTATTCTGAGTTTAGCGTGTTTGTATATAGTCATTTGAATGTTGTCTTTCTCATCATATCGGGAGCTCCTTGAGAGCAGAGACTATGTTTTTGCCTTTCTCTGTATCCTCAGCCCTTAGCACAGTGCCTGGCAAAGAGTTGGTGCTTAATAAATGCTTATCCACTAAATGACTAGAGAATGGTCTGGGGAACCTTCTTGGGAAGAAACAAATTTCAACATGCCAGGGTCAAGGTGATGTGACCCCAGCCAAGTTATTGACCTTATTCACCAGATCTGACCCCACATCAGGCCAGGGTATGGCATGAAATAAATCCTATAATAACTCTAAATGCACACACAAACCCAGTTTGCCTCAGTTTCCTCATCTGTAAAATGAGCTGGAAAAGGAATGAAAAATCTCTCCAGTGTCTTTGCCAAGAAATCACAAAAAGTCTGACATGACTGAATAATCACAATCATTTTAAGCTAGCTAGGCAGATGGAGAGCAGGGCCTGGAGTCAGGAAGACTTGAGTTCAAATCCAGCTCAGACACTTAGTAGCTGTGTGCCTCAGTTTCCTCATCTGTCAAATGAGCTAGAGAAGGAAATGGTGAACCATTCCAGTATCTTTGCCCAGAAAACCCCATATGGGGTCAGTAAGGGCCAGACATGACTGAAATGGCTGAACAACAATGCCTTCTAGAGATCTGGCTGGAGGCTTGTTGACTGACCAACCTAAAGGCTGACAGATAACCAGGCCAACCCTACATGCTCAGGACCTCTTGGTAATCCAGTGACTTCTCCAGGTGCCCTCCCGTGGCTCCCTGGAAGCTCTGCCACACAGGCCTGCACTCAGCCCACACAGTAGCACGGCTGAGTGGAAGCTTCCCAGAAAAGCTTTCAAGTATGGGCCGGTGGCAATGACAGATATGGACCTGTCTGAGGACATCCTGGCTGCTTCATGGGATAGCCCCTGGGGCTGAAAATTCTCAGAAAATCATCCCCTACAGGATGCACCTGGGATGAGTTCAGTGGCCAAAGAAGAAGGCAAGGGGCAGGGGAAACTCAGTCCTGGAAGCCTCCCTCCTCCCTGGCCAATTGTTTGATCAGAAGGTGGCATGTTTATCCTACAACCTACCTGGGGCACCCTGGTGTTTCCTCCCCTCTAGGCCCCATACATGGGGTTGGGGTGGATGGGCATGGGGGCCAAGGATGACCAGCAGCTATCAAGACAAACTGGGAAGGCTTTGTTCTCCCCCGTGGGTGAAAAGCCACCCACGTGTCCCAAGTGGCTCCATGCTTCTCTCTGGCTCCCATTTCTCATGCCTGTCCCACAGTTATGCACTCCTCTCATGGAATGAATGCACTGTGGTCTTTTCAATCTAGTTTCAGTGGCAGGAAATGAACCCAGGTCCTCTGGCCCAAGACTCAGCAGTCTCTCCAGCTGTGTGTCCACTGAGCATGGGCCGCATTACCCCATTCCAGAGAGCATGAAATTGAGGCTGGGAAGGAGAAGCGATTTGGATAAAATCCTCAAGTGTGTGTCAGAGGCAGGAATCCAGTCCAGGGCTCCAGATTCTGCTCCACAGGAGGCTGGGTTGGTGCATGTGGTCTATCTAGCTTGAGTCATTTGGGGAGGGGCCAGTATAATCCTTCTGAGCTTTATCAGTCCAGATTCACTAAGAAAAGAAAGACCTAGAGGCAGTTCTGGGGTTAGAAAGCAACTCTGCCACAGCTGTCTTCCAATCTCATCTTGCCTCATGAAGACACACAATAAACCTACCTAGGAGGGGCTCTTTCCAGGTGCTTCTTGGAGCTGATTCTTTGGGAGGGGGAGAGATGGAGCCTGAGGTCGCAGTGCTAGAATGCTCACAAAGACTTGTCCAGGGCCGTTCCCTCCATCTCTCACTGGCAAAATAGGGTTTGGGTGCCCAGAGGGCAAACAAAACTTCCTCTCAGGGTTCTTGCGATAACCCTGAGCACTTTCCTTCTAGTGTTGTGTCTTCTGAGCCCCCACTAGTATGTTCCCTCTCAGTTTCTGTAGCAAACATTTATTAAGATGATATAGTAAAAATATTAGGAAAGGGTATAAACATATAGAGTATTTCTACTGTGTGCCAGGTACTGTGGTAAACACTTTATGGATATTATCTCATTTAATCTACACCACAGCCCTGCTAGGTAAATGCTGTTATTATCCTCATTCTACACTGGAGTAAGTGACCTACCCATGTTCATGTAGCTAATAATGTGTCTGAAGCCAGATTTGAACTTGAATCTTCCTGAATTGAACAGCTAGGTGGCAGAATGGATAAAGCGCTGGGCTTGGAGTCAGGAAGCCTCATCTTTTTGGTTCAAATCTAACCTCAAACACTCCCTAGTTGTATAACCCTGAGCAAGTCACTGAACCCTGTTTGCCTCAGTTTCCACATCTGTAAAAGGAGTTGGAGAAGGAAATGGCAAACCACTCCATTGTCTCTGCCAAGAAAACTCCAAATGGGGTCAGAAGAGCTGGACATGACTGAAACAGCTGAATCACTTCATAGGAGGGTTGTGAGGATCAAATGAGATCATATATATATATATATATTTTATATATATATATATATATATATATATATAAAACATATATATACATATAAAATACTACATAAATGTGCACTATTCCAGTGCTTCTACCACTGCTGGATACTCTTATTCAGTCAATAAATATTTATTAAGTGCCTACTGTGTGCCAGGAGTTGTGGAAAGCACTGCTTCAGGACACATCTCCAGTGCCCACCATTACTGCACAATTCAGCTCCAACCACTGATGGGCCCCCAGGTCTCCCAGCCTTACCTGGTAATTCCATCAAGCGATATTCATTTACCTAAGAACAAACATGGCTGTATGCTCACAGGACAGCCTCCCCGCCCTCCCCCAGCTCTCAGGAAGGCAGCTCAAAGCCTCAAAGGCGAAGAATAGAGAGCCTGCCCCATCTCAAACATACTGAGTTCCAGTCCAACAACCCCCAAACCATTGGTTCTTTGGGCTTCAAAGGGCCTAGCTTTAAGAGTTTAAAAAGGCTCTAAGGCTTGGGGACACCCTGTATTTGGGAGGGGGGGGACTGAAGAACCCATTTATTTTAAATCTAAACTCCAGCAGTGAGGGATTCTTCTACCCTAGAGATGTGTTCTGCAATTTGTGTATCAGTGATTACTTTGAAATGAATCATGCTCTGGTCCCTATATGGAGATTCAAGCACCCCACAGCCTTAGTGCTACTGGCCCCCATGCCTTCTTCCTTCCCAGAATCTCCTGGGAGCCTGGGTGCCCTAGCCTTTGCTGTAAGAGGCTGGCTGGCATCAGCTGCAGGTGCCGGCCCCCCAGCTGCTACTGACAAAGGCAGCTTGTTTGTCAATCCCTGTGTAAAAAGCAGTCTTCTGACCCTTATCCTGCCTCTCTTCCTCCCCTGGTCCCCACATAGCTCAGAGAGAAAAAATGGCCTATTCATTCAAAAGAGCCATTCTCCGTGAGTTCCTTTGTGAGCCCGTGCCAGGCTGTTGGTTCTCGCCTTTGCCTGGCAAAGTGGCCCAGAGCCAGTGGTCACTGTGAGGCTAGTGTCCTGTGTCTGACATGTGGCGTGAGGGTGAGTGATTCCCAGGAAGCCCAGAAAAAAGATCCCTGGGGCTGTGGGACTGGAAGCGACCTCAGGGCCATTGAGGACAAGTTCCTCATTTTACAGAGCAGGGAAAGGGACTTGCCCAGGATTACATAGATAATTGGTGTCTGAGGCCAAATCTGAACCTGGGGCTGCTTCTTTGCAAAGCCAGCATGCATCCCACTGCTGCATGCCCTGTGTTTTCTTTGCAGTTGTTTTCCCAGTGAGACACTTTAATCCACAAGCCAGTCAGTGTAGACACTCCTCAGAAGTAAGGAAAGGGTTTCTGGAATTCCGAGGCTTAGACAGACATGTGGTTTAGAGTTAATGCAGTTTGGAGTTGCTGGTAACCCCAAAATGTCAGGGTACAAGGTGGAGTCACCTGGAAGAAATTCACACACTCAAACAAGCTTCTAATCAAGTGACAAGGTTTATTGTAACCCCAATAGAAGCAGGCAGAGTTCCTGGTGAACCTGTGACTTAACTGGAGAGTGAGACAGATGCTTATATATAAAAAAGACAATGAAAAGAGTCCGAATCAGATTAGGGAGTGATTGATATATGTGAGCAGTCTGGGTGGGTCAAGAGCAACAGTGAAATGAATGTCAAGTAGGTTAATTAGGTGATCTAGGTGGGCTGGGGTGGGCCAGATGCCTTGGCCACAGGTGCCAGTGATTTGGGCTGCTGAAATCCATGGGAAAATCCAAGGACTGGGCCCCTAACTTTTAGGGGTTCAGGTGGTCACTTTTCAGCCCTGTCCCATATGCCAGCTATTTTTCAAGTCTACTCTTTGTCCTCTCCCTCCAACCCTTCACCGATTTTTTTCCTGTGTGACTTCCGAGAGCATTGGTCCCATTGGACTCCTCAGGGCCCTATTTGGGATTCCCCTGGACACAGGAGTGGATAACAGCACCTTTCTTCTCTGACATTCATGCCCCCATTCTCCTCTGGTTTTCTAGGTGGGGGGCTCTGAGCCAAATGAAAGAAAACAACAGCAGGTACCCCTGGGTTTTTGTTGATTCTCAGAGTGTTTGATAACAAGATTATATGAATGTCTATGAGGCAAGGGGAAAGAAAGAGGAGAAAAGAGAAGAGGTCATGCAAAGTGTTGGAGATCTTGGATGAGGAAGAGATTGCTTTCAGACTTGGGAGGTTGGAGAAGGTTTCACGGAGGAATCACAGAATCTGAGCGCTGGAAGGGGCCTCATCAGCATCTAATCCAAAGCATACACCAAAAGAATCCTTTCTGAAGAACCCAGGACTTCTCTAAGCATCCTGTTGCACCTCTGGGCAGCTCTAACCTTGGTATCAAACCTAAATTGGCCTCCTTGTGGCTCCCCCTCCCCCACCCCTTGTTCCTGGTTCTGCCCTCTGGGGTCAAACTAAACAAGCCTCATCCCCTCCCCTGGGTGACATCCCTTTGTATACAGGGCTGTCCCTATCAGGCTTCTCTTTTCTATGCCCACCCTTCAACTAATCCACATGTCATGGACTCAAAGCCCTTCCTCATCCTTGCTGCCCAGGTTCTCAATGTCCTTTGTTAGTGCATAGAACTGAAAACTATCCTCCCAAAGAGGACAGGTGGTAATAAGGTCTTCACCCTGGCATTCCTGGAGGCTCTCCTGCCTGGAAGTACAGCCTCAGACTCAGACATTAGGGAAATGTTGAACGACAGGCTCTGAGGGGGTGCAGTGGGAGGAAATGCAGGCACACATAGGGTACAAATGTCCATGCTGACAAATGAACCATTGGTTTTCATGAGCTAATTTGAGGGACCTGGCTCTGCTGTGCCCTTGCCCAGATGCCATGGCCTTCCTTGCCTACCACATCACACGGCTGATTGACATGGAGTTTGTCGTCCACTCAAACCCCCAAAGATTTCTCAGAATTTCTGTCTATTCATGCCTCCTCCTTCTTCTGTTTGTGAAGTGGAGTTTTTATATCCAAGTGTGAGACCTGACATTAGTCCCTATTGAATTTCCCCTTATTAGATTCAACCCTATGGACTATCTAGCAGCTCCACATCCTTTCGGCTCCTGACTCAGCCAACCATCCCTCTCCACTTGGTGGAATTTACAAATTCAGTGAGCATGTCACCCATGCTTCTATCCAAGTCATTGATAAAAGTGCCAAACATGACAGACCTGAGCCCCCATTGACACTGAACTATTGACAAGTGTCAATGATATCTAAATCCTTCTAATTGTTTACCGTCTAATTCATATTTCTTCATCTTTTCCATAAGAACATCATGAGAGGATAAGAATGCTGGACTTGAAGTCCAGGTCAAGAGACCTGGTGTTAGCTAGAAACTTAATAGCTATGTGACCCTAGGCACAGCACCTAAGACTCAAGGTCTCAGTTTCCTCACCTGTAAAATGAAGGGCTTAGACTCCATGACCTCTATTATCCTGTCCAACTCTGAATTTATAAGCTTAGGATCTTCAAATCTAGGTAATCTCTATCTACAACATCCCCCGTCCAAACATTAAGTCATCCCGTCCAAACAAGCATGACTTGTGTTTGACGGAGCCAGGCTGACTGCAGTCACTTCTTCCCTTTCTGTATTTGCCAGCCATCTTTTTAATGGCTATCTCTAGAAGTTTCCCAAGAATTACAGTGAAAGTTGCTGGCCAATGGATTTTGACTGTCTTCTTTTGAAAATTCTCCCCTCTGGCAGCCCTTCTCCCATTTTCCATGATCTTTGAGATGTCACCAATAGTGGTTCGGCCACCCCATTTGCCAGTTCTTTTAGGACCTAAGGATGTTGTTCACCTGGACCGACGTACTTAGATTCACTGTGGCAGCTAGGAGTTCTCTGATTCTTTACTTGAGTATCACTTTTCTTTTAGTCACTTTTGTTCCATCATCTCCAGTACAAAGGTCATTCTCCTTTGCAGAACGAATACAAAACAAAATGAGAATTAACCATTTTCTCTTCCCTGTCTTCAATCACCATTTTCCTATACACCCCAATCCAAGGTCCTATGTCCCTTCTTCAATCCTACTTTTTTTCTCTAACTAAAATCCAAATGAACCCTGTTTTGCCACCCTTAGTTTCCCTCTCAAGCTTCAGCTCAATTGAAGCTTTAGGATTTCCAACACTACTTGATTCCTGGCTCTCCTATTTACCTTCTGTTCCCCGAACTCACTTCCCTCTCCTGAACATTTATTTTACAAATCTGGGTCACATGCAGGGGATAGACTAGAAGCCTTCCCAATAAGGAATGAAGGGAGGGATCACCATTGTTATTGACCATGGTAATAGAAATGCTGGCTATGGAAAGATAAGAAAAATAAATTGAAGAAATAAGAATGGCAATGAGGACAAGTTACTGGACAAGTCACTTAACCCCAATTGCCTCAAAAAAAGATAACTAGACAGTATAAAATACGTGAGAATATACTTGCCAGGATACACCTAGAAATTCCATGAACACAATTACTAAACATTTTTCACACAAATAAAGACAAGTCTGTACAATTTGAAAAATATTGTTTATTAGTAGCCTCAGCCAGTATAATAAAAATGAAAATAAACCCTAAATTATTTTACTTATCTGGTGCCATACCAATCAAACTACCAAAGAATTGTTTTATTGATCTAGAAAAAATAATAACAAAATTCATCCGAAAGAATAAAAGGCCAGGAATATGAAAGAAATCAATGAGTGGGGAAAGTGAAGGAAAGGGGCTTAGCACTACCAAGTTTCAAACTATATAACAAAGCAGTATTCATCAGAACCATCTGGTATTGGATAAGAAATATGGTAGATCCAAGCTTTGAGAGCAAGAACTCACTATTCAGTCAAAACTGCTGATAAAACTGGAAAGCAGTCTAGCAGAAAGTAGGCCTAAATCAACATCTCATACCACATGCCAAGAAAAGGCCAAAATGGGTACATGATTTAGACAAAAAGGGTGATATCATAAGTGAATTAGGGGAACATGAAGAATCTTAGCTGCCAGACCTATGGATAAGGGAAAAGTTGGTGACCAAACAAGAGAAAGCAAGGATCACAGCAAGTAAAATGGAGTCTTTTGATTTCAGGAAATTAAAATGGTTTTGTACAAACAAAACCAATCAGAAGGGAAGCAGAAAGCTGACAGAGAAAATTTTTATGATAACTTTCTCTGATAAAGATCTCATTTCTCAAATATAGAGGGAAGCTAGTTAAATTTATAAAAATAAAAGCCATTCCTCAATTGATAAAATTGTCAGAGGATATGAACAGGCGATTTTCATGGGAAAAAAAAAACAACTAAGCTATCAATACTGTTTTAAAAAATGCTCTAAATCACTATTAAAACAACTCTGAGGTACCACCCCATACCCATCAGAATGACAAAGGTGTCAAAAAAAAAAGACTAATGTTGGAGGAGATGAGGGGAAATGGGTGCACTAATGCATTGTTGGTGGAGGTGTAAACTGATTCAACCATTTCATGGAAAAATTTGGGACTCTGCCCAAGGGCTATAAAACCACGCACACCTTTTGACCTAGCAAGACCACTAGTAGGGTTATACCCCAAAGACATCAAAGAAAAAGAGAAAGACCCTATGTCTACAAAAATTTATATTGCAGCTCATTTTGTGGTGGCAAAGAATTAGAAACTGAAGGGTTGCCCATAAAATGGGGAATGACTAAATGTGTTGTGGTATATGATCCTGATGGAATACTATTGTACTATGAGAAATGACAAGGGGGATGGTTTCAGAAAAATCTGGAAAGACTTATGTGAACTGATACAGAGTGAAGTAAGCAGAACCAGGAGAACATTGTACACAGTAACAGTAATATTATAACAATAATCAAGTATGAACAATATGATCCATGATAATTCTGAAGGACTCATGATGAAAAAATAGAGAGAAATGATGAACTCTGAGTGCAAATTGAAGCATTTTTTTCTTTTTCTTTTGTGTGTGTGTGTGTGTGTGTGTGTGTGTGTGTGTGTATGTGTGTGTGTGTTTTAGCAGGGGTCAGGGTTATGGCTAATGTGGCTAATATGGAAATATATTTTTCATGACTTTTCATATATAATGAATGGGTACCACATTGTTTGCCTTCTCAATGGGCTAGATGGAGAGAGATAATGTGGAACTAAAAATGTTTAAAACAAATTATTAGTTTTGGGGGAAAGAATTTTTAAAAAATTAAAGATAAATAAAGTCTATGCGATTTGGTGAGCTCCCTGTGCATCCACATGGGTCTCTTCAGACAAATCCCATTTTTCCTCCTCGTTGGAACTGTTTTCTATAGTATCTTCAGAATTTCATTCTGCAGTTGAAAGTCCAAGGAAGGGAATCTCCTGCTGAGGTAACTTGTGGGTAAGTCCATTCCAAGATGGAAGATAGAATGAGGTAAGGGCCTGGTACTGGGAAGGATAGGACAAGAATTTGGGATAGAGAGTAATCCAGTTAAGTGGGGAGCCTAAAGTAAAGTGGAGTAGTTACAGATAAAGCTGGAAAAAGGTTAGGCTTACGTGTTGTTAAGCAAAATTGTCTCATTAGCATGGCTTTTGTTTCTTTTGAGTGGAAGTACTTTCAGCTGTTAAGTGCTAAGCCCCAGGCCCAGGGCCCTGTCAGGTGTGAAACCTGTGTGGGTGTGCATTGGTGACT
>JAQQSZ010003830.1:0-14332 GCA_028646595.1 Phalanger gymnotis
GTGGGAAAATTGGAACATTGTTACATTGCTGGTGGAATTGTGAACTGATCCAGCCATTTTGGAGAGCAATTTGGAACTATGCCCAAAGGGCTATAAAAATGTTCATACCCTTTGACCCAGCAATACCACTCCTAGGGTTGTATCCCAAAGAGATCACACAAGTGGGAAAAGGACCCATATGTACAAAAATATTTATAGCTGCTCTTTTCATGGTAGCTAAGAACTGGAAATCAAAGGGATGCCCATCAATTGGGGAATGGGTGAACAAGCTGTGGTATATGAAGGTAACGGAATACTACTGTGCCATAAGAAGTGGGGATGATACAGACTTCATAACAACCTGGAAAAACCTACACGACATAATGCTGAGTGAGCAGAACAGAGGCAAATGAACATTATACACAACCACAGATATATGGATTCTGTGATGACTAACCCTGACAGACTTTGCTCTTCTCAGCAACACAATATGCAGAGACAGCTCCAAAGGACTCATGATGGAGAGGGCTATCTACATCCAGAGAAAGAACTACAAAGTATGAATGCAAATCGAAGCACACATCATTTTCTTCTCTCTTTTGTACTTGTTGTTGGGTTGTGTTTTTTTTTTTGGTTATGTTTCTTCTTTCTCATGCAAAGACCTGAAGAAACATAATATGTAACCTTATATATTCAGAATTAATCTAACATTATGAAAGCTCTGAATTATAGTATTACATTTTGTTTTCTGTGAGCTATGTAGCACTGCTAAGGTTTTGAAATGAATTAAACAAAATATATGTATTGGGTGATGATTTTACAAGACATAACAAAATGCACATCTGCTTAGGAACAAATTAGTATCTTAGAATTCACAAAGGTTGCATTTTGTTAAAACATTTGGAATTTTTATGTGTAATCATTTCAATCCAACTAAAATAATTATTCCTTGGAAATCTGACTTGTAGAACTTAATGGGCACTTGAAATGATCAAATCTGCATTTGATTCTTTATTTTTTAAATTAAGCACTTTTCAGACAAAAAGGTGACAGGAGATATCAAAAGTCATTACAAAAGCAATGTCTCTATAAGATGAAGATATGTCTTAATTTTCAAATATCTTCCCTTGGTGAATACAGTCAACTCTCAATCATTCAAGGACTGATTATTCAGTTTGGAAATTAACCAACCATTTTGCTGCTTATCATCTACTCATCCAGTCGATAGACAGGACCAATGAAAAGGAGTCAAAACTAAGTAGTTCACTTGTCTACATCTTTTAAATACTTATTAAAGCTTGTGTGCTAAAGGAGGCAGAAATTCTTAGATAAAATGAAGTCTGACTTTAGCTTTTAATTTATCCATGATATCCATGTTCACCATTATCCCAAATAATCATGAATTATCTATAACAATGAAAACAAACATTTAAAATGTGTTCTCAGAAGAACTTTTATCACTAACTATCTTAAAGACTCATTTCATAGAGCTCTGTACTTCATGCTCATGATTGCCATTTTGAATGATAGGCTATAAAAATTTAGACTTTAAGAAATATAAGATTTAGTATTGAAAGTACATTAACTGTTTGAAACCATTTAG
The DNA here is from genome assembly GCA_028646595.1 of Phalanger gymnotis. Lineage (NCBI taxonomy): Eukaryota > Metazoa > Chordata > Mammalia > Diprotodontia > Phalangeridae > Phalanger > Phalanger gymnotis. Next base: position 1,583 of record JAQQSZ010003830.1, read on the forward strand.
TCTTTCACAGCAGTCATGTTATTATGGCTGCTAGCTACTTAAAATAATTCATTAAGATTACAAGCCCTTCATTAATTTTGCCTTTTACATTCTAAAAATGTCTGAGTGTAAGCTCAGGTACATATGAAGATTATAAAAGAGAATTCTATAAGTGATCCTAATTTTCAAATGAATAATTATGGTATTCAGTTTTTGTTTTGTGCTTAAGATCATATAAATTGTGACAGAATATTTTCAAATGTAAATACATTCCTGTGGGTTTTCACAAAAAAAAAATATTGTCTCAGAGTGATTTCAGGCAGTCTTAGTTTACACAAACCAAATGTGTTTGAGGACAGCAGCACTGACTCATGTTTTCTTACTGAGTCAAGTTTTGTATTAATCAACAGATTATTTAACAAACACTTAATAAGGACCTGAGATTTGTAAGCCAATGTGTTCCATAGACTTAGATTACTAAAACAAAATCAAAATGGGCTCTGACCTCTAGTATCTCATCTTTTACCAATATAATGATTCAAAGGCAGACAATTTAAGACTGAAGGAAAAGTATTTAGAACTATTTGTCATTGATGTGCCTTCTTTTCTGCTGAGTTGGAACTTTTGGAACAGTAATCCTTTCTTTTCTAGGGGTTTAACAGAATATCTACAGGCCAAGAATCTAGAATTATGGATTAGAGTCCAGGATCTGTCTCATAGTAACTTTCTGATATTGGGCAAACCTTCTGATTATTTGTGCTTTAATCTATCAGAAATGGTAATGTCTGTTTTTTGCAATACAGTGATTAAGAATTAACTACAATAATATGTTTGCAAGTGCTACATGCACATAAAGAATGATTGTAATGATTATTCTATTAGGTTTTATTTAATTCCTTTAAACATTTATTAAGCACTACAGTGTGCAAAGTACTAGTCACAAAGGGGACTTCAGGATAAATAAGATATTGTCTCTACTCCCTATAGTTCATAATCTACCAGAGAATTATGCTTAATGAACAAATGACTAATGAACAATATAAGTGTAAGAGAATATATAGTGCCAGGGATATATGATAATGAAAAAATATTCTCCAAAGGGAAGAGATCTGGGGGAACTTCACTGAAGGGATCCTTGAAGAGATGGGGAAGACTTCTTTACCCCTCAATGGAAAATCTTGGACTCCAGACACTCTAATTGTATTCTGTCATCCATAAGGTAATAATAGACAGAGAAAAGGGTGTTGTCTTAGAGTAGGGAAGAATGTTGCCAACACTGCTTTAGATACATGCTATCAACATAAGCAGAGTTAAGGCACATAACCTCTCGGGTCCCTGACCATATCCTTTAAGTCTAAAAAGTATGTGCAGTTTGTACGTAGGCCCCAGTGGAGGAAGTATCCACCTTGAAAGGTCTTCACACCATTAAAATGATAAAAAAGAAGAGTAGAGAAGAGAAAGGAGAAGAGAAAAGAAAAGAAAAAGTAATGATGGTGATACTCTGCAGAGCCTGATAATGTCATTAACACCTTCACCAAAGCTGTTTTCTTCACAAATCAATCAATCAAGAAAGATTTAGTAAGCATTTATTTTGTATGTGTCAGGCATTTGGCTAGGTACTGAGGATATAAAGGCAAAAATGACATAGTCCATGTCCTCTAAGAGCTTACATTATATTATTAGGAGAAGCAAAATTCATATAAATTCCATAATGTCTCAAAGTTCAATACTTTGTATTTTTAAGAATTATATTTTCTATTTTCAACTTCAATTTTTCACTCAAGTCAAATTTTCTCACAATTATGCAGAAGGCTGAGAAGAATCAAATGGGAAAAGGTAACTTTAAATGTTTTTCTACATGTCGTCCATTTATTCACCTTGCCCAATACTGCCTGTCATATTACAAAAATATATTTTGGTGGAAGATGATTGTTATATTTTGAATTATTCCTTCTGAATATTCTTTCTGCTTAGGAGGTACATTAATTATAAATATTCTTTTGAAGCTATAGCTAAAGAGAATGTTTCAGTAACTAGGTATTGTTTAAAAATATAAATTTTCTTATTTTTGGTACTATTTGAATTGTAGGGATATGGCCACAGATTAATCATTTTCATAATGAATGCTTCATTACTAGAGTTGCCAATTATGCTACTGAGAATAAGCTACTATGTTGGTAAAGTAATTTGAAAGATTGTTATAATAACTGCAACTTCTACTGTCTTTCTTTTGACAAGCTGAGGATAACGTGCAAAGATTTATCATACTACCACCTGAGTCAAGCTGGACAAAAAGTAAACATCTGTAATGTTTGGACAACCTCCAAGGGGCACAACTACTTTCACTGGCATTTTTCTATTTTTTGATGAAAAATGGAGATGCATTTGTTGACATATGGGTTACAGTTGTGAAGTAACCTAATACCTTTGTGAAAACTGCTTTTAAATAACAAAAATACTCTAGAATATACATACATGTATAAATATGTGCATATCAACATATATGTGTGTGAATAGACACATACACAACTTTAGCGTGTGCATTCCTGTAATTACCTTGGAATTGACTACACATGCAAACACATTTAAGTGATTGTGTGAAATAGTACAAAAATTTGAATGATTGATAATTTCATATCATTTGAGAGTGAGTTTATATTTTTAAACAGACCAAATAATCCGAAGTCAGATATTAGAAATAGGGCAAAAGGTCCTGCTAGCAATTTGGGGCAACAAAGAGATAAAATATAAGATAAAACTGACATGTTTGTATGAATTTTAAATTTGCTCAGAAAGCAATTCTGAAATGGAGGGCTATCAAAAACAATGTTTTAAACAATAACTATATATTTGCAAATGATATATTGCCTCCCAAAGGACAACTTTGAAAAAAAAAACTTTTATTTTAATGTATAGCCTATAGAGTTTCTTTTTGAATCAAATTTCTTTTTTTTTGTTCTTTTTTTAAATAATATTTTATTTTTTTCCAATAACATGTAAAGAAAGTTTTCAACATTCACTTTTACAAGATTTTGAGGTCCAAACCTTTTTCTCACTCTCTCCCCTTCCTTCCCTATCCCCAAGATGACAAGTAATCTGATGTAGGTTATGCATTTACGATCATTTTAACCATATTTCCACATTAGTCATTTTGTTAAAGAAAAATCAGAACAAAAGGGAAAAACCAAAAGAAAGAAAAAGCAAAACAAAAAAAGTAAAAAAAAAAAAACATGCTTCGTTCTTCATTCAGGCTCCACAGTTCTTTCTCTGGATGTGAATGGTATTTTCCATCATGAGTCTTTTGAAATTGTCTTAGATCATTGCATTGCTGAGAAGGGCCAAGTCTATCAAAGTTGATCATCTCACAATGTTGTTGCTACATCTCACATGTTCTCCTAGTTCTCCTCACTTCACTCAGCATCAGTTTATTCTAGTCTTTCCAGGTTTTTCTGGAGTCTACCTGTTTCTCAGTTCTTATAGTGCCATCATATTCCATTATATTCAGAAGCAACAACTTTTTCTGTCATTCCCCAATTGAGGAGCATCCCCTCAATTTAAATTCTTAGCCACCACAAAAAAGCTACTATAAATATTGTTGTACATGTGGGACCTTTCCCCTTTTTATGATCTCTTTGGGAGACATATGCATTAGTGGTATTGTGGTATCAAAGGGTATATGCAATTTCGTAGCTCTTTAGGGAGAGTTGCAAATTGCTTTCCAGTAGGGTTGGATCAGTTCACAACTCTGGCAACAATGCATTAGTGTTTCAATTTTCCCACATCTTTGCCAACATCCATCATTTTCGTTTTATGTCATATTAGCCAATATGACAGCTATGAGGTAGTATCTCAGGGTTCTTTAAATTTGCTTTTCTCTAATCAATAGTAATAAATAACTTTAATTTGTTCCTCCGAAAACTGCCTGTTCATATCCTTTGAGCACTTATCAGCTGGGGAATGAATAATGTTCTTATAAATTTGATTCAATTCTCTATATGTTTGAGAAATGAGGCCTTTATCAGAAAAACTATTTGTAAATTTTTTTCCCCAGCTTTCTGCTTTGGGTTCCTTAGGGGCATTGGCTTTGTTTATTGCAAAACTTTTCAACTTAATGTAATGAGAATTATCCATTTTGCATATCATAATGTTCTCTATTTTTTTTTGGTCATAAATTCTTCCCTTCTCCATAGATCTTACAGGTAAACTACTCCTTGCTCCCCTCATTTGCTAATGGTATCACCCTTTCTGTCAAAATCATATGCCCATTTTTACCTTAACAGTGTATATGGTATACAGTGTAAGATGTTGGTCCATGCCTAGTTTCTGCCATACCATTTTCCAGTTTTCTAGGCAGGTTTGTCAAATAACAAGTCCTTATCCCAGGAACTGGAGTCTTTGGATTTATGAAACAGTAGATTGCTATAGTCATTGACTACTATGTCTTGTGTACATAATCTATCCCACTAATCCACCACCGTATTTCTTAGGCTGTATGAAGTAGTTTCGGTGATTGCTGCTTTATAATACTGTTTTGGATCTAGTATGACTAGGCCACCTTCTCTTGCATTTCTTTTTTGTAATTCCCTTAATATTCTGGACTTTTTGTTCTTCCAGATGAATTTTATTATTTTTCTGGCTCTATTAAATAATGTTTTAATTTGGGAAGAATTATTATTATTATATTATTTAAACCTATTCATGGACAATCGATATCTTTCTAATTACTTAGATCTGCCTTTGTGTGAAAAGTGTTTTGTATTTGTATTCATATAGTTTCTGGGCCTCCTCACCAGTGTTTTGCTTCTGACCACCACCTCCCAGGTATTATTCCCCCCTCCCTTTTCTTTCTACTTTCTCACCCTACTTCCCTTTAGGGTAAAATGAATTTCTATACCCAATTGAATATGTATGTTAACCCAGATCTGTTTTAGCCAAATATGATGAGAGTAAGTTTCAAACAATGCTCAATGCCTCTCCCTTCTATCCCTCTAGTGTAATATGTCCTTTCTGACTCTCCATATGATGCTATTTATCCTATTTTGCCTTCCCTTTGCTCTTCTCTCAGTAAAATCCTTTTTTACACCTTATTTTTTCCTATCTTCATATCAAAATCCACTTATATCCATACCTTGTGTCTAACTGCCTTAATAAAGACACAGTTTTCAAGAGTTACTAGTATCATCTTATCATATGGCAATGTGAACAGTTTAATCTTATCGAATAACATGTTTATTTTTTCTTTCCTGTTTACCTTTTTGTGCTTCTCTTCAGTCTTTGGAGATCAAATTTTCTATTCAACACTGGTCTTTTCATCAGGGATGATTTAAAGTATTCTATGTCATTGAATATCCATCTTTTCCTTTAAAGATTATGTTCACTTTGGCTGGATATTTGGTTCTTGGTTGCAATTCAAGCTTTTTGCCTTCTAGAGTATTATATTCGAAGCCCTCTGATATTTTTAAGGTAGAAGCTACTAAATCTTATTTGATATTGACTGTGAATCCATGATATTTGGATTGTTTATTTCTGTCTGCTTATAGTATTTCTCCTTGATCTGATAATTCTGAAATTTGGCTACAATATTCCTTGGAGTTTTCATTTTGGGATCACTTTCAAGAGGTGTTTGGTAGATTCTTTCAATGACTATTTTATCCTCTGCATCAAGGATATCAGGTCAGTTTTCCATGATAGTTTCTTGAAAGATGCTGTCCAGGGTCTTTTTTTTTTTAAATCATGGCTTTCAGGTATTCTGTTCATTCTTAAATTATCTCTCCTGAATCTATTTTTCAATTCAGTTGTTTTTCCAGTGAGGTACTTTACATTTTCCTCTATTTCTTTCATTCTTTTGATTTTGTTTGATGGATTCACGATGTTTCATAGAGTCAGTTGCTTCTACATACCTAATTTGAATTTTTAAGGAATCATTTTCTTCAGTTAGTTTTTCTACATTCTTTTCCATTTGGCCACTTCTACTTTAAAAGGAGTCATTTTTTTTCAGCAGATTTTTTTTCCCCATTTGGGCCATTCTATTTTTTAAAGTGTTTTCTTTAGTCAATTTTTGTGCTTCCTTTTCAAAGCTATTGACTCTTTTTTACATACCTCTCATTTCCCAATTTTTCTCCTACCACTATTATTTTACTTTTAAAATCCTTTTTGTGCACTTCCAAGAAGGCTTTTTCACATTCCCCTTTGAGGCATTGCATGTGGGCATTACGACATTCCTCTTTTGAGTTTGTGTTTTGATATTCCCTGTCACCATAGAAGCTCTCTACAATCAAAGTTATTTTTTATGCTTCTTGCTCATATTTTTGCCTGTCTAGTGGCTTTTAACATTGAGCTCTTCTCTTGAGGCACAGGGTGGCACTGCCTTAAGCTTCTTGTGCTGGGTGTCAGGGGTCTGGTCTCTGGCTTTATGTGCTGGGGCCTTAGGTGCTAGTGACTTGCTCACTCTTGCTTACTGCACTGGGGTGGCCCAGTCTAATCATTCCTGTTGTTGCTTGTATTCTGGGGCTGGCAATTTGCCTTCTGTGCTAGGGCTAGAGGCCTCACAGCTAGCCTGCTGAGTCAGGACCAAGGGGCTTCAGCTGCTGTTCTCTGCTGCGGCTAAGAATTTTCCACTGTGTTTCCTGGATGCTGTCTGTGTTTGGCTGTGCTCTCTTTCTACCCAAGTGAAACAGACCTTTCCTGAAGTCTTTGTAAGTAATCTTAACCAGGAAATTGGTTTCACTGCACATTTTTTAGTCTCTGTCACTCCAGAATACATTTAGAGGCTTGAATTAATATTGTTTCTGAGGGAAACTGGGGAGAGTTCAGGCAACTTCCTGTATTTTCTCCACCATTTTGGCTCCTCCTCCAATCAAAATCATTATAGTAATACCAGTTGAATTATCAAAAGAAAAGGAAGATAATTACCCTTTAGCTGCTGACATGATGGCAAGTGAAGTCCGGGAAAAATTGACAATAAATTATGTAATCTGAATATAAAGTTAAAAAAAAAACCAAAATTTTTTTTTATCTTTTTATTTTAATGGCTATTACTTCAGAATAGAGGGATTAATTTGTGGTAATTAATTGACTTTCTAACAATCACATTCAGTAGCTTGTTAGCAACAATAGCAAAAACAGTGAAACACACTCATACCTGATATAATTAGACTCTAGAAACTAACAGAGACTATTTGTTGCCTGAATGTTGTAAACAGCTGCCTCAATCATTTACTTTTAATGTCAAAGTCTGTGCAAATATATTGAGATTCACACAGTTGGTTCTAGAGTGAGCTATATTATTTACATGCTGTATAACCTAAGATACATAATTTATACACTTTGGGTCTCAGTTTCCTAATCTTAACAAATAAATGGGTTCTGCTACATCTTTCCCAATACTGTTATTGCTTTAGTTCTGTACACTTTTAGTTTGTCTTTTTTGGAAGGGATTAGGGTTAGGTGACTTGCCCAAGGTCACACAGCTAGTATATGTGTCAAGTGTCTGAGGCCAGATTTGATCTCCGGTCCTCCTAACTCCAGGGCTGGTGCTCTACTCACTGCATCACCTAGCTGCCCCTCTACCATATGCTTTTGAAATGTGTTTATCCAATTAGGCTGTAGCCAAAATATGGAGAAATTGTGGTAGAATACTTAAAACTCTACACCTGGAATCAAGAAGACCTGAGTTGGTATTCTCGCTTTCCTTGTCTGTATAGAGAGGAAAATAACAATGTTTACCTCTCAGAATTATTGTGAGGTTAAGTGAGATAATATTTGCAAAGCACTTGGCAAACCTTAAAATGCTATGTAAATCAGAACCTTCCTAGCTATATCATCCTGGGCAAGTCACTTAATCCTGTTTGCCTCAGTTCCTCATTTTTATAACAAGTTAGAGGGGGAAATGGCCAACAACTCCAGTACCTTTGTCAAGAGTTCCCCAAATGGGATCATGAAGAGTGGGACATGACTAAAAGACTGAATGACAACAATAAATATAGCTAACAATAATAGTAAATTATCTTAGTTTTACCAAGTATCTTTTGTCAACACCCAAAAACTAAATTTAAGTGAACTTTTAGGAAGATCTTAAAAGTTAAACAAGAGTTTGTTCTTCTGTGTCTGAAAATAATCTTGGAATTTTAGTGGAATGTAAGATAAAAACAAATCGATGGTGTTATATGGAAGTCCAAAAAGAGCTAACATAGTAATAACCCACATTAAAGGAGAAAACATGATCAGGGCTAGGAAATTGATAACTCTACTGGTTAAAAAAAAACCCACTATATCTGAAGTATTATTTTCAGTTCTGGCTGGTATATTTGAGGAAGGATGTTGATAAGTTGGTAGGTGTGCAGAGGAAGGTGCCAAGGGTGTCAAAAGCCCTTAAGATGATGCCATATGTGATTCATTGGAAGAAAGTGTGAATACTTAGACCAAAAGAGGAGAAATGTAAAGTGAACATGTAAGGCACTTTCAGGTACTTTAAAGGCTGTCATAAAAGATTGATTAGACTCATTCTTCTGGGTTCCAGAAGGAACAAAACTAGGAGCAAAAGGATAGATTATGTCCTGATGCAAGAAAACATCCCAATAGAACGGTCCAAAAATGAAATGGATTTCCTGGGCCTGGGAATGGGATGGAAAGGGAAAAGTAGGAGCAGCTAGGTGGCACAGTGAGTAGAGCACCAGCCCTGGAGTCAGGAGGACCTGAGTTCAAATATGACCTCAGACACTCAACATACTTACTAGCTGTGTGACCTTAGGCAAGTCACTTAACCCCAATTGCCCTGACTTCCCCCCTGCAAAAAAGAAGAAAAGAAAAGAAAAGGGAAAAATGGAAGTCCCTCAGCAGCCATCTTCAAGTAATGATCAAATACATGGCAATTTTCTAAAAGATGAGTTATTTGTTTGTAGGGTTAGAATCTGGATCTGTAATTTCATTGGTAAAGGAAAATTCCAGGTGAGGGAACTCCCCTTTTCAATGTATACTAGACCTTCTGTGCAACTTATAATCTTAAAACATTGCCTAACTTTGAAGGGTTAAAGCCACTCAGATTTTTTTTTTTACTTTTCATCTACTTAATTTCTATAGTTATCATTTCCCCCTCTCCTACCAAGCCAGCTATATCCCATAAGACAGAATAGAAAAGATGGTTTGGAGGAGAAAGGATGTAGTTCAGAAAAAACAAAGCAAGACATCCATCAAGTGTGACATTTTAATCACTTCTTTAGCATAAGTCTAAGAATTCCACCAACAGTAGTATAGCATACCTTTTTTTGTAGGTCTTCCAACATTGCTTATTCCTACATTGTTAACTTTGCCAGTTTACTGAGTGTGAGAGGAAACAGTCCAGTTGTTTTGATTTACCTTTCTCTTACTATAACAGATTTGGAGCAATCTTTCACAAAGTCATTAATGCTTTGGAATTTTTCCTTTGAGTATTACTTATTCATATACTTTGATAATGTATCCATTGTGAAATGACACTTAGTTTTAAATATTTATGTTAATTCATTAGAAATTTTGAATGAGACATTTCATACAAAGCTATTTTCCTTAACTGCCCTTCTCATCCTTGTTGCTTTACAACTTTTTCTGCATACTCTTTTTGAAGTATGAAATTATCAATTTGTGTGTATGTGCCTGTGTGTGCCTGTGCTATTGCCTCTTTCCCTCTAGCTATAACTATGAATATTACTTGACCTATTTCTCTTCTAAATTTTTATTCTGTGATTTTTAATATTCAGGTCACACGAGGAAAGACTACTTAGGCATATAGTGAAGGGAATTCTTTTTTCAGTTTGGATTTGGACTAAAATGGACTCATAACTCTTTCCCAACTCAAAATTTTAGATTTCTATGGGATCTGGGTGAACAAACAAAATCCATCTGATACAATATCGAATAAACTTTTTTGTTCTCTCAAGTTCTTTAATCCTCAGTCAGTCACTCATACCTATTACAATGTGCCTATTATAGTAACTATCAAGTAACATTTCTACCAGAGTATATGACTTAATAGCAAAAATCTTCATTTTCTAAGCCAGGAGCATAAATTCACAAAATTTTTCAAAAAGTGACTCAAATGAAAGATGCCAAGCATGCACATGAGTATTATGATTTTAAAAGATGCAACTTAGATTTAAAAAGTAACTCTTTGTAAGCTCTTTAGAGTCTTCTAATAACAGTCATGATGAAAATAGTTTTTAAGATATGAAAGTGGTAAAGTCGATAGTCTGTCTTCTTAAAATCATCCATAATGGATATAACATGGGATGTTACAAATGCTTTTAGTTCCTGCTGTTTGTGCTAAGCAGAAGATTCCAAGATTATTTTTGATGACCATACAAAATCATTCAGAAAAACAATAATAGCAACAGTGTATTTTACTTGCTTCTAATGTTTTATATGGGGAATAGAGACCAAGAGTTGATTATTGTTTCTCTTACAATTGTTGTGGCATTACAATATACATTCTTAAATGGATCATGTGAATCAGAAATATGTCTCCCCTACCCCATACTCCTAATGACTTTATTTGAAGTTAAAGTACTTTTAGTATGCTTTATGCCCATTAAAACTGTGCATACATTTTTGACCCATTTTAGATAGGAAAGTCCTGATATGAGTTAATTTTACCAAAGAAACATCATTAGTTTTATATCTTCATTGTCATTGACTCAAGGAGTTTTTAATGGATGAGGTACTAGTTACATGACATTTACTTCATCCAGGCTTATCATATGGAGAACATCTCTTATTTTTCCCCTACGATATGATGGAAATAAGAAGATATGATGGAAAGCTCCAAAGAAGATTTCTCTGGAAGGCTTGGATTAAAGTTTTGTACACTTGAGTTTAAATATTGGCTTTGCTGGTTACTAATGTGACTCTAGACAGCTAGGTGGCACAGTGGATAGAGTACTGGGAACAGAGTCAAGAAGACCTGAGTTCAAATAGCTGTGTGACCCTGGACAAGTCAGTTAACCCTGTTTATCTCAGTTTCCTCATCTATAAAATAAGCTGGAGAAGAAAATGACAAAGTCCTCCAGTATCTTTGTCAAGAAAACCCCTCAAAAAGGGTCACAAAGAGTTGAACACAGCTGAAAAAGACTAAACAAAATGTGACTCTAGGAAAATCACTTATCTGCCTGGGTCCTAGCTATTTCATCTATGAAAAAGGAGGACTCTGCATGGAAATCTGTAAAGTTCCTTCTAATTTTAAATACTATAACCGTATGTGTACATATCTATATCTGTCTATCTATGACTGTCTCTATATCCCTACATATGTATAATGCATGTATATGCTAGCTTTATAATGCATAGTAAAGAAAAACTACAATAAGTAAAGGATTTGATTGGACATGGTTGGAAAAGTTCAAATGTAAGGAAATAAGGAAATTCTGCTTAGCCCAATTTCTAGCTTCTTTATCTTTTCATATTCCATTCTCTTTTATCTTGATTCTTTAAACATTTTTCTTCAGAATATTTCATTCAAATGATTTATCACTTTTGAATTTATTTGACTTCTTTAAAACTCCTTATAATCATGTATCTCAAAATGAACATAGTAGAATAAAGGTATAAAATCTGATAAAAGCAATAATATTTTGAAGTTTTAAAATATTCTCTCCTTGATGATGAAAAATGCATTTTAAAACATTGGCTTTCTTTCTATGTGGCAAATGCACAGATGTGTCATAAAGTAATAGAATTTGATCAAGTAGTCAGGAAGTCCTGTATTCAAGTCCTGACATGTATATGCTGCCTTGACTTTGGCAAGTTACTTAAGCTCTCAGTACTGTAGATAAATTTCTCAGACCTCAAGTTGCAAAGGATTTGCCATTTTTATCCACAGATGGAGTTTTCACACTAGTTGTTCTCTACATCAATCAAATTTCAGGTGTCAATTTTCTTTCGAAAGTTCAATATAATCATCCCCTCCTGTTTTTAAAAAAAATTGATTAGTATGTTCTTAAATGTGTGTGATTAGATGAACCCACTATTGATATATCCAAGTGAAAAGATCTTTCCTGATTTCTATTCCAGCAGACAAAGGACAGTTTCATCAATTTTATTATTTTTGGAATTAAGTACTAAAATGAATATTGAGTCTGGAGATGCATAATCATTTGACTTCAAGATCTATGGTCTTGGAATGATTTCTGATGTATTGGGATTGTTTGATGAAGAGTCAAACAAGACTGAGCATGCTTAATGCATGTTGTCTCTCAGTTCATGGTCCTTAAATAATAGCTGTTAGTCTGTCAGCATGGTCCAGATTGGATTCATTTAAAATGGTCCTCACATATACACATATGTGTGTAAATGCATACATATTTCAATTTATTGGAAAGCTTTATTTGCCTAATAGTATTTTTAATGTGTTATCCATATACACAACATTTATTCCATATATACATCATAGTTCAGTCAATGCTTAAATATTCTTTTTTATTTTTTATAAATTTTATTTAATATATTTAGTTTTCAGCATTGATTTTCACAGGAGTTTGAATTACAAATTTTCTCCCCGTTTCTGCCCTCCCCACCCCACTCCAGTATGGTGTATATTCTGATTGCCCTGTTCTCCAGTCTGCCCTCCCATCTGTCACCCCACTACCCTCCCATCCCTTTTTCCTTTCCTTTCTTCTAGGGCAAGATAAATTTCTATGCCCCATTGCTTGTGTATCTTATTTTCTTGTTGCCTGCACAAACTTTTTTGTTTTTGTTTTTGAACATCTATTTTTTAAAACTTTGAGTTCCAAATTCTCTCCCCTC
>JAQQSZ010003831.1:0-14332 GCA_028646595.1 Phalanger gymnotis
GAATGTAATAGAATACTACTGTGTTATAAGAAATGGAGAAGATATGGACTTCATAACAACCTGGAAAAACCTAAATGATATTGTGCTGAGTGAGCAGAGCAGAACCAGGAGAACATTGTACACAGTCACATATATACTGATTCTGTGATGACTAACTTTGATATACTTGGCTCTCCTCAACAATACAAGGTTCAAAGACAACTCCAAATGACTCATGAAGGAAGCAGCTATCAACATCCACTGAAAGAAAGAATGCAGATTGAGGCAAACTATTTGCTTTCTATTTTTTCTCTTTTTTTTTGGTTTTGTTTCTTCTTTCTCATTCATTCCATTGGTCATAATTCTTCTTTACAACTTGAGTATTGTGTAAATAAGTATAATGTGAAGGTATATGTAGAAGATATATCGGATCCCATGCTGCCTTGGGGGAAGTGGGGGAAGGGGAGGGAGGGGAAGAAAATCTGTTACTCAAAAACATGCAGAACTGAGTGTTGTAAACTAAAAATTAAAAAATCTTAATTAAAAAAGAAAATAGTCACAAGGATGAATTCAATTAAATAGTCAAGCCAGTGGCACAAAGAGAAACAGCCTAGCAGAATTTTAACCTTTCATGTGGACATTGTTGCTATGTTGATGATGCAAAATTCCTTTTCATTTATGTCATTTTTCCCTGGGATCTTTTCCCCATTTCATGGCAAGGATGAAAAATAGACTTTAATGGGGTCGTGTATGGTCTGTAATTGCTGCAGTGAATGGATTGGAATGACCTCCTATACTATCTAATAAAGTAGAATAGAAAGCACCCATTCATTAAATAATATGTAGCTCATCTCAGGTCTGTTCAATTTAGCTCAATTCATTAAGTTTTAAGTGAGCGTATTGGGTGTGCCCACATGTGCACTGGCAACATCATGGTACAGTGGAAAGCTGGTTAGATTTAGAGTCGGAGGAGCTGAGTCCAAATGTAAGGTGTTTCTCATGCTATCAAGAAAATTACAATTTCAGTGGGGAGGCAAGACATCTACTTGTGAGTTAGCTAAATCACTGAATCAAATCGTGTAGTATGTTCTTAAGCAGACAACTGAGTTGAGGAGACACAGATTATTGTAGAGACTCAGGAAATGGTGAGATGAGTTGTAGCTACAGAGAAGTGGGAATACTTCAAGTAGGATGTGGGATTTGGCCAGTTTCCAAAGACAGGCAATATTTGGAATCCCAAAATGCCTTTGCTGAATATGCTGAAAATCATTCTTATTGTTCAAAATATTACTCCCATAATTGATTTAATAATTTTCTTTTTGAAAACTCAGGCCTGGACTTGAACACAGAGGTATCCCTAGGGTGTCTCCTCATACTGCTGTGGCTCCTTTGTACAGAGGCACAAGAGGTCTTGATACATCAATTACATATTATTTTGGTTATGACATGGTAGGTCCTCATGTCATAGAGTTCTTTGTATACATGCCATCTAATCCAAACTTGATGTTTTTGTTTTTCTGGCAGCCTAAATGCAAAATCTATGAGGAACTGGATGTCTATAAATGTCGTTCTTGGAAGTATAATCCTTATTGTGCTGAAAATTTCCTTATGTTTTGCAATGAATGTCTTCTGTGTAGGGCATTCGTGTAAGTATATAAAATAACATGCTGGGTTTTCTTGAATATGGCAAAACTATTCCCAGGAATGGGTGATAGTCCATGTTGTCACTTCATTTTGTTAAGTTAAATTCAGCAAGCAATTTTATTAACACTTTAATAATGCTTTTTGTTTTATTTTTCTCAATTACATGTAAAAACAATTTTTTAACATTCAGGTTGTTCTTTGGGGGTAATTTTTGAGTTCCAAATTCCCTTCTTTCATCCTTCTATCCACTATTCTGAAATAGTTAAGCCCTTGGATATAGATTATACATGTACACTCAAGCAAAACATATTTTCATATTAGCCATGTTTCAAAAGAGGCAAAAAATAAGAAAAATAAAGAAAGTATAAAAAGTGTGCATTCAGAATCCATCAGTTCTTTCTCTGGAGGTGGAAAGAATTTTTAAATCAGAAGTCCTTCAAAATTGTCTTATATTATTTTATTGCTGACAAAGGCTAAGTCATGCACAGTTGACCACCTTACAATATTGCTTTCACTATGTACAATGGTTTCCTGGTTCTGATCAATTTACTTTGCATTATTTTATTTAAGTTTTACAATGATTTTTCCAACACTAATCTTTTTCCTTTTCTTTCATATTAGCCAATCTGACAGATGTGAGATGGTACCTCAGAATTTTTTGAATTTACATTTCTCTAATTAATAGTGACTTAGAATATTTTATATGATTATGTATATTTGTTTCTTCTGAAAAGTATCTAGTCATATCCTTTGATTTTTATCAACTGGAGAATGATTTATATTCTCATAAATTAGACTCAGTTTTCTACATATTTGAGAAATGAAGCCTTTATCTGAGATATTTGCTGTGAATTTTTTTCCTGCTTTTTGTTTGTGCAAAACCTTTTAAATTTCATGTAACAAATGCATATATTTTACATCCTGTAATGTTTACTATTACTTGTTTGGTTATACATTCCATCCTCATCTATAGATCAGACACAGAAAGTATTCCATGCTTCCCTAATTTACTAATAATATCACCTCTTATTTTTGAGTCATGTACCTAGTTTACCTAATCTAGTGATACATTCTGAAATGTTGGTCTATATTTAGCTTCTACCAAACTGCTTCTCAGTTTTCCCAGCAACTTTTTTTTTGTCAGATAGTAAATTTTTATCTTTTTTGTCAGATACTAAATTTTTATCTCAAAATCTTAGGTCTTTGGGTTTATCACACACTAGATTACTATGGTCATTTACTACTCCACTGACCTAATCTACTCCACTGACCAATCCTCCTATTTCTTAACCAGTACGAGATAGTTTTGATCATCAAAGCTTTGCAATACAGTATGATATCTGATATTCCTAGTCTACCTCCATTCACCTTTTTTTCATTGCTTCCCTTGATAGTCTTGACTTTTTGTTCTTCCTGATGAATTTTGTTATTATATTTTATAACTTTATAAAATATTTTAGTAGGCTGATTGCTATGGCATGGAATAAGTAAATTAATTTAGGTAGAATTGCTACTTTTATTATATTGGCAGAGCCAACCCATGAGCAATTAATATATTTCCAGTTGTTCAGATCTGAATGTATTTGCACGGAAAGTGTTTTATAATGGTGTTCATATATGGCTATTTTCTTTTCACCTCTACCTCTTAAGCTAAATCCTTATTCTCTTTCAAGGTTAAACTGTCCATGCCATTTACATTCATTTATGTAACAATATATGCATAGAAGAGCTGTTACCATTTATAAGAACAGAAAAGGAAATTGTTTCTATAGAAGAAAAAACAATAATCACTTTTTTTCCTCACTTCGGAAGAAAATAATTGACCCTAAATGTCACAGAATTATAGACTGCAAACTGAGGGTAACAGTACGCTTCCCACTGGTATGACTTCTCTGGCCTGGTGCATGCTGTGTACTCATGTTCTCCTCACCTAGTGTCAAGAAGTCCACAGTTATTGTTTCCTTTTTTGCCTGAATATTGAAAGAAATAACATTTTACTTTTGCTTATTTTCATGAATAAATAGAATTAAACACCTACTTCTTTTGAGTGTGGGAATTTCCTCTCACTTTACCTCAGACAATACCCTTCAGAAGGTTTATTAAATCAGTGTCTCATTTACTACCAGATTTGGAACATACCAATCTCCTCATCTCAATTAAGAGAAGCAGGATGAGAGACATATTGAACTATAAGACAAAGATATCAACACTTGATACCAATACCTATTAGGGGAATATAGGATTCTTATATGTAACTGATAAAAATGGGGAAAGATTAGCTTTCTAAGCCAATGCAGATAGACCCACCATACTATAGTGGTGAATTTTATGTCCTTGAAGCAAGGAGAGTAAGAGAACCAGGAGAGATTTCTTTGGGACAAATTAGGGTAACCTTGAGCAGTCAAATTATTTCACTGGCTATTTCCATATTTGGGTATTCTTTGTATTGTGACAATTAAAGTTAAGGTAAACTGAGGCAGCATTTCTGAGCAAGTTCAATCTATTAGTAATGTATGGATTTATTAATAAATAGGATCTTAGGGGAGCAGAGCCAACATGGCAACACAAAAACAGGGACTTGCTTAAGCTCTCCCCAAATCCCTCCAAATACCTGTAAAAATGACCCTAAACAAATTCTAGAGCTACAGAATCCATGAAATGACAGAGTGAAACAAGTCTCCAGTCCAAGACAGCCTGGACAGTCACTGGGAAGGGTCTACTGCACCTTGCTAGGAGCAGAGTACAGCTCAGCCTCAGCCATGCTAGAAGAGACCAGGCCAGGGTAGATTGGGTGGAGCAGGCCTCAGGGTACTGAATCACTGCACTACGGAAGTTTCCAGATTTCTCAACCTACAAAGGCCAAAGACAACTTAGCAGGTCAGCAGGAATACTGTTGGACCTGAGTGAGAGAAGTGAGTGGTCCAGCTCCAACCCTGGGGCAGTGGAGGTGGCTACAGCTGTGGTGGCTGCTTTCAGAGCCCCCCACACACAGATGGGGGGGGCAGAGAATAAAGTGGCTGATCAGAGTTGGAGTGCAGGGATCTCTTTGCTGGTGCTAAGGCAGAGTCCTCTTGCTTTGCCCTGCTTGAATCTGGGCTGCAGTCCTGCTTGGTAGTCCTTGGGGGAGGAGGAACGCAGGTGTGGCAGAGCTTGTGGCGGCTGTGGAGAAGGAGTTTTCCTGGTAGTTACACAGTTGAAAGGACTGCTTGCACTCACAGAGCAGAGCACAGGCCAGGAGAGGAGTGTGATACCACCTCAGAATAGAAGTAGCTCTGAAAACAGCAGCACAAAACCCCTGAAAGCACTCTCTGCTCTGGAAGCAGTAATACCCTGGCAAAGAACTGAAAAGTCAAAATTGGCTGGGAAAATATGCAGGCAGTGCAAAAGGACTCAGGCTAGAGAATCTTTCTTTGGTAACAAAGAAGATCAAAAGATACAGCCAGAAGAAGTCAACAAAGTCAAACACCCAACATCAAAAGCCTCCAAGAAAAGTATGAATTGGTTTCAGGCCATGGAAGAGCTCAAAAGGGACTTGGAAAATAAGAGAAGTAGAGCAAAAATTGGGAAGAGGAATGAGAGTGAGGCAAGAAAGTCATGAAAAACAAGTCAACAGCTTTCTAAAGGAGACCCAAAAATACTGAAGAAAATAACACCTTAAAAATAGACTAACCCAAATAGCAAAAGAGCTCCAAAAAGCCACTGAGGAGAAGAATGCCTTGAAAGGCAGAATTAGCCAAATGGAAAAGAAGGTCCAAAAGACCACTGAAGAAAATACTACCTTAAAAATTAGATTGGAGCAAGTTGAAGCTAGTGACTTTATGAGAAATCAAGAAATTATAAAACAGAACCAAAAGAATGAAAAAAATGGGAGACAATGTGAAATATCTCATTGGAAAAACCACTGACCTGGAGAATAGATCCAAGAGAGATAATTTAAAAATTATTAGACTACCTGAAAGCTGCAATGAAAAAAACAGCCTATACATCAACTTTCAAGAAAATATTAAGGAAAAGTGCCCTCATAATCTAGAACCAGAGGGCAAAATAGAAATTGAAAGAATCCACTGATTGCCTCTTGAAAAAGATCCCCAAAAGATCTTTAGAATGGAGGGCAGACTGGGGAAAGGGGTAATCAGAATACATGCCATCTTGAGGTGGTGGAAGGGTAGAGATGGGGAGAAAATTTGTAACTCGAATCTTGTGGAAATGAATGTTGAAAACTAAAAATAAATTAAAAAAAAAAGAATAAATAGGATCTTAACTTCCCAAGCAAAGCTAAGACACCATCAGGTGGAGAATGATTCTCATTTTTTAAAGTTTTTTTGGGGGAGATGTTCAAAACAAAAATGGACCTTTGAAGTCAGGGAACAAATTATGATTGATTGCAAAGCTGAGGCTTGGGGTACAATATGATTGTTTGGAAATTGGGAATGAAGGGGCAATAAAACCTGACCCTTCCCAAGAAATTTGCCAAAGAAATGTTCATTTTTTTAAGCTTATGAAGGCAGAGATAGTGGATCATACTGCTTTGGATAGCAAAACAGACATTCTTGAAGGATAGCTTGATGTTGTAAGATACAAGGCCAGACTCCCTAGTATCTACCTGCATCCCTCAAGTATAGCAGATTTCCTGGAGACAAGAGATAAATAGAAATTACAAGGAGAACTGAACTTGTAAACTGAACTCATTACAGGCCAGCTCAATTACTGAACTAAGTTCAGAGACAAAAAATAATGATAGAAGCATTTACAGGACAAATCAATTAACTGTAATAAGGTCAATTAAAAGAAGACCCAGAATCAATATGATTGTTTTACTATTATAGATATTTCTGGCAATATTTTGTGTATTGGACTGAGTGGGAAGGTTTCTGAGGTCTTTAGTATACAATGTTCCAGGGAAATGAATAGCAATGACTCTGTGTAAGATCACAAGTTCAAAGAATGTTATAACCTTTACATTAGCTTATCTCTACTCTTTGTTTATGACTGCACTAAGGTATCCTGAAGTGGAGAGGAAAGGGCAGTTGCAAACTTGATACAATGTTTGTAGTGGAAACTCAATCTAAGGAGCTAAACTATTCTGTGGAAAAAATATTAATGGGAGAATCTTCATAAGGAAGAACTCTCTGTCCAGGTATTAAAAAAATAATATATTCTGAAATGTACTGTGTGAATTTAGGCAATGCAGAGCCTCCCTGGGCCTCAATGTCATTATCCATAAAATGAAAGGAATTCAGAAGACAGCCTTTGATATTCCTTCTGGTTCTAAGTCTATGGTCGTGTGATTAAGCCTGAGCTTGTATTAGTAACTACATTACACTCAGAATAACGTAAAAATCTCAGCTACCACTCTCATGCTTATCTCCACTGTAGTAGCTGGTTTGGTGTACCATATTTTAGGAAGAGCATTTTGAAACTACAGCCCATTCAAAGCATGGTTATCAAGGTGGACATAACAAAAAAAAGTCATGGGTTGTCACAAGGGAAAGGCACAATCCTTGTATTATTTATTCTCAGTAGAAAGGACTAGATAAGAGTTACCAAGGGAGAGAGAGATTTAGAATTAATGACAAGAAAAAATTCCCGCAATTCAAGACATCAATATAATTGAATGGGCTTCCCCTGGAGGCATTGAGTGCCTCATCCCTGGAGCAATCTTCAAGCAGAGACAAGAAAAAAGAAAACTTACCAGGAAGTCGTAGGTGTTTCTTGAACTGACATAGTTGGAATTAAATGGTTTTTGAAGAATTCTTTCAAATTTTAGTGTTTAGTGAGGGGGCAGAGCCAAGATAGTGGCATGAAAATTGGAACTTGCAAGAGGTCTCTTACAAATTCTGTCAGATACCTCTAAAACAGTGAATCTGAGCAGATTCAAGAGAGGTAGAAGCCATTAAGAGACTGAGTGTCACAGATTTCCAAGTCAGGAGAATCCATAGGATCAATAAGATGGATCTGTGGTCTGGGAGAGCACCAGGCACATGGAACTGCACTGAACCACAGGGGAGCAGAAGAAGCAGCACATCCCAGCCAGCTCACTGGACTAACCCATACCAGAGCAGGAGCAGGTATATTAGTAATTAAGGTGGGATTTTTTTAAACTGTTTTCTTGAATGCAAAAGTAATCAAGTGCCTTTGATTAAGTCTTAATAGGTGAAAAGCCCCAGGCCCACACCCTTTTGCTAAGTTAAGGAGGTGAATAGAATTTTAGAAAAGGTAGATATGATAGACTTCTGGAAAAAACTGAATGGGGATAGAAAGGAATTTACTTTTTTCTCAATGGTACATGGTACATACACAAATATTGACCATGTACTGGGGCATAAAAACTAAACAATCCAGTGCAGAAAGGCAGAAAGAGTCAATGCAATCATTTCATATCATGATGCAATAAAAATTATTTCTAATTAAGGACCATGGAAAAATAGACTAAAACTTAATTGAAAAATAAACAATCTATTCCAAAAGAGTGAGCGGGTCAAAGAATAAATCATAGAAACAATGAATAACTTCATTCAAGAGAATAACAATGTTGTGAAACATACCAAAATTTATGGGACACAGCAAAAGCAGTTTTTTGGGAGTTCACCTTCAATGAAGAAGAAAGTAAAACAATAATTAGGAATTAATTTTCCCAACTCTACACCCATAATTTCCATAATCTTTGGAAAATGGATGAATATTTTTTTAAAAAAATATAATTTGCCTAGATTAACAGAAAAGAAAGTAAAATACCTAAATAACTCTATCTCAGAAAAAGAAATTGAATAAGCTATCAATGAACACCCTAGGAAAAAAATCTCTAGGGCAAAATGGATTTACATGTGAATTCTATCAAACATATAAAGAACAATTAATTCTAATACTATATAGATTATTTGGGAAAATAGGGAAGAAGGAGTCTTACCAAATTCTTTTTATGACACAAACATGGTACTGATACCTAAGCCAGAAAGAGTCAAAACAGAGAAAGAAAATTATAGACCAATTTTCTTAATGATCATTGACACAAAACATTTAAATAAAAAATTAGCAAAAAGCTTACAGCAACTTATCGCAAGAACAATAAACTATGACCAGGTAGGATCTATTCCAGGAATGCAAAGCTGGTTAAATATCAAGAAAACTATCAGTATAATCTATCATTTGAAAAATAAAACTAAGAGAAAGCACATGATTATCTCAATAGATGCAGAAAAAGTTTTTGAAAAAAAAAAACCACCACCCATTCCTAATAAAAACACTAGAAAGCTTAGGAATAAATGGAGTCTTCCTTAAAATTATAAGTAGCATCTACCTAAATCCATCAGCAAGCATTATATATAATGGGGACAAGCTGGATTGATTTCTAATAAAATTAGGGATGAAACAAAGATGTCCATTATTACCCCTATTTCTCTATTTGTCACTACAAATGTTTGCTTTAGCAATAAGAGAAGAAAAAAGAAATTGAAGAAATTAGAATAGACAAAGAAGAAACTAAGTTATCACTCTTTACAGTTGATATGATGACTTAATTAGAGAATCCCAGAGAATAAAGTAAAAAACTACTTGAAATAATAAATAACTTCGGCAAAGTTGCAGGACATAAAATAAACTCACATAAATCCACTGCATTTCTATAGATTACTAAGAAAGCCCAACAGTAAGAGATAGAAAGAGAAATTCCATTTAAAGTTACTGTAGACACTGTAAAATATTTGGCAGTCTACCTACAAGACAAATATAGAACTTATATGAACACAATTACAAAACACTTTTCATACAAATAAAGTCAGGTCTAAATAAATGGAAAAAATAGTTGCTTGTGGTTAGGCCAAGCTAATATAATAAAAATGACAATTTTACCTAAATTCATTTACTTGTTCAGTGTCATACCAATCAAACTACCAAATAATTATTTTACAGAGCTGGATAAAATAATAACAAAATTAATCTGGAAGAACAAGAAGTCTAAGAATATCAAGGGAATTAATGAAAAGAAATACTAGGGAAGATAGCCTGGCCATACCAGATATTAAACTGTATTACAAAGAAGCATTCATCAAAACTACTTTGTACTGGCTAAGAAATAGAGTGGTGGATCGGTGGAATAGGTTAGGTACACAAGAAGCAGTTGTCGATGATTGTAGCAATCTACTCTGATAAACTGATAAACCCAAAGAATCCAGCTTCTGGGCTAAGAATTCACTATTTCACAAAAACTGCTGGGAAAATTGGAAAATATTATGGGAGAAATTGGGCATAGACCAATATCTTACACTGTATATCAAAATAAGGTCAAAATGGATCCGTGATTTAGGTATAAAGACTGATACTGTAAGTACTGTGGGAGAGCAAGGGATAATTTATCTGTCAGCTTTATGGAGAAGGGAAGAATTTATGACCAAACAAGGGATAGAGAGCATTATAAAATGCAAAATGGATAACTTTAATTATGTTAGATTGGAAAGATTTTGTACAAACAAAGCCAATGCATCTAAGATTTGGAGGGAAAGTGTAAATTGGGAAATATTTTTTACAACCAGTTTCTCAGATAAATGCCTCATCTCTAAAATATATAAGGAATTGAGTCAAATTTATAGGAATACAAGTCATTCCCCATTTGAAAAATGATGAAAGGGTATGAACAGGCAGCTTTCATAGGAAGAAGTTAGAGATATCTATAGACTTATGAAAAATATGCTCTCAATCACTATTGAGTAAAGAAATGCAAATCTTAGGTACCACATCTCTCCTGTCAAATTTGTCAACATGACAAAACAGGGAAATCATAAATGCTGGAGAAGATGTGGGAAATTGGAACACTGTTACATTGTTGGTGGAGTTGTGAACTGATCCAGTCATTCTTGAGAGCAATTTGGAACTATGCCCAAAGAGCTATAAAAATGTGCATACCCTTTGACACAGCAATACCCCTTCTAGGGCTGCATCCCAAAAAGATCACAGAAATGGGAAAAGGACCCATATGTACAAAAATTTTTATACTAGCTCTTTTTGTGGTGGCAAGGAAATGGAAATGAAGGGGATACCCATCAGTTGGAGAATAGCTAAACACGTGGTAAATGAATGTAAAAGAATACGTCATAAGAAATATAATATGTAAGAAACATAAGAAATGGGGAGCAGATGGACTTCATAGTAACCTGGAAAGACCTACGTGATCTAATGTTGAGTGAGGGGAGCAGAACCAGGAGAATGTTATATGAAATTACAGACACACGGTATCTGTGATGACTAACTTTGACAGACGTGGCTCTCCTCAGTAATACAATATTCAAAGACATCTCCAAAAGACTCATGGTGCAAAAAGCTATGCACATCCTGAGAAAGAATTATAGAGTCTGAATGCAGATTGAGGGAAACTATTCACTCCCTCCTTTTTTCTTTTCTTTTTTTTCTTCCTTTTCCTTTTTTTCTTCTTCCTTGTGATTCATTTCATTGGTTATAATTCTTCTTTACAACTTGACTATTGTGTAAATAAATTTAATGAGAATGTATTTGTGGTACCTATATTGGATTGTAAGCCATGCTGGGGGGAGGGAGAAGGAAAAGTAGGAGAAGAAAATTTGGAACTCAAAAACTTGTAGAACTGAGTGTTGTAAAGTAAAATTAAAAAAAATAATAATTAAAAAATTTAATCTCTAGCAATCTGTGACGTGACAGCATTGCCATCATCCACCTTACTAGTGAGACCAACATCTGATGATTTATACCAAGATAAGTTCAAAATTGGTACATGATTTACTCATGAATGGTGATACCTGATCAGCCAATAATGGTCCTTAATCCAAGCCTCAGTTGATCATTGATTGTGTTTTCTTGGCTCAGAGTGAATTTAAATAGTAATTGTTTATGTTCTGGACAGAAATCCTGAGGATCTTCCGTGTCTAGTTGATTTCTTTTAGTAGGTAAAAGAGGCCATTCTTTGCATCATTTATTTTTTTAGATTGGGTTTTTTTTTATTTTTTGTGTACAGCACTCAGTTCCACAAGTTTTTGAGTTTCAAATTTTGTCCCCTTTCTCCCCTTCCCCCTAAGATGGTATGGAATCCAATATGTAGTCAAGTTGTAAAAAAGAATTATGACTTATGAAATGAATCATGAGAAAGAAGAAACAAAACCAAAAAAAGAGAAAAAAATAGAGCAAATAGTTTGCCTCAAATTGCACTCAGACTCTGTAGTTCTTTCTTTGGATGTAGATAGCACTTTCTATAATGAATTCTTTGGAACTGTCTTTGAGCCTTGTATTGCTGAGAAGAGCCCGGTCTATCAAAGTTAGTCACCACAGAAGCAATGACTGTGGCTGTGTAAAATGTTCTCCCAGTTCTGCTCCCCTCACTCAACATCATATCACGTAGGTCTTTCCAGGTTATTATGAAGTCTGTATCTTCTCTATTTGTTATAACACGATAGTATTACATTACATTCAGAAGTACCATATCTTGTTTTGTCATTCTGCAATTGATGGACATCCCCTTAATTTCAAATACTTTGCCACTTCAAAAAGAGCAGCTATAAATATTTTTGTACCTTTGGGTCTTTTTCCCACTTCTGTGATCTCTTTGGCACACAGCAATAGAAATGGTATTGCTGGAAGAAAGAGTATCCACATTTTTATAGCCCCTTGGGCATAGTTCCGAATTGCTCTCCAGAATGGTTGGATCAACTCACAACTCCACCAAAAATGTAACAGTGTTCCAATTTTCCCACATTCTCTGAAGCATTTATCATTTTCCTGTTTTGTCATGTTAGCCAATCTGACAGGAGAGATGTGGTACCTAAGAGTTGTTTCAATTTGCATTTCTCTAATCAAAAGTGATGTAGAGCATTTTTTCATATGCTTATAGATATCTTTAATTTCTTCCTCTGAAAACTGCCTGTTCAGATCCTTTGACCATTTCTGAATTGGGGAATGGCTTATATTCCTATAAATTTGACTCAGTTCTTTGTATATTTTAGATATGAGGCCTTTATCATAGACAATGGTTGTAAAGATGTTCTCCCAATTTTCTGCTTTCCTTCTAATCTTTTTTGCATTGGCTTTGTTTATACAAAATCTTTCCAATTTAACACAATCAAAATTACCATTTTGCATTTTGTAATGCTCTCTATCTCTTGTTGGAACACAAATTACTTACTTTCCCATAAATCCCAAATTCCTTATAGTATCAGCCTTTATTCCTAAATCATGAACCCATTTTCACTTTATTTTGGAATATGGGGTAAGATATTGGTCCATGCCCAGTTTCTGCCATACTATTTTTGAAATTTCCCAACAGTTTTTGTGAAATAGTGAATACTTAGACCAGAAGCTGGATTCTTTAGGTTTATCAAGGAGTAGATTGCTATTGTCATTGACTACTGTGTCTTGGATACTTAACCTATTTTATTGATCCACCACTCTGTTTCTAAGCCAGTACAAAGTAGTTTTGATGGCCGTGGATTTATAGTACAGTTTAATATCTGGTATGGCTAAGCCATCTTCCTTAGTATTACTTTTCTTAATTCCCTTGATATTCTGTACCTTTTGTTCTTCCAGATGAATTTTGTTATTATTTTATCCAGCTCTGTAAAATAATTGTTAGGTAGTTTGATTGGTACAGCACTGAATAAATGAATTAATATAGCTAAAATTGTCATTTTTATTATATTAGCATGGCCTAAGAATGAGTAATTGATGTTTTTCCATTTAATTAGATATGACTTTATATGTGTGAAAAATGTTTCAGAATTATGTTCACGTAGGCCCTGGGTTTGTCTTGGCAGGTAGACTACCAAATATTTTATAGTGTCTACAGTAACTTTAAATGGAATTTCTCTTTCTCTCTCTTGCTTTTCAGCTTTGTTAGTAATATATAGGAATATCAAGGGTTTATGTGGGTTTATTTCCTGCAATATTGCTTAAGTTGATTATAATTTCCACTAGTTTTTTTGCTTGATTCTCTAGGATTCTCTAAGTAAATCATTATATAATCTGCAAAGAGTGATAACTTAGTTTCTTCTTTGCCCATTCTCATTCCTTCAATTTCTTTTTCTTCTCTTATTGCTGCAGCTAACATTTCTAGAACCAAATTAAATAATAGGGGTGATAATGGACATCCTTGGTTCACCACAGATCTTATTGGGAATGGATCTAGCTTATTCCCATTACATATAATGCTTGCTGATGGTTTTAGGTAGATGATACTTATAATTTTAAGTAAGTCTCCATTTATTCCTATGCTTTCTTTCATCTACTTTTTTTTCTCCCCATTTCTACCCTCCCCCCCACTCCTAGATGGCATATATTCTGGTTGCCCCATTCCCCAGTCAGTCCTCCCTTCTGTTACCCCACTCCTCTCACATCCCCTTTTCCCTTACTTTCTGGCAGGGCAAGATAAATTCTATGCCCCATTGCCTGTGTATCTTATTTCCTAGTTGCATGCAAAAACTGTTTTTTGAACATCTGTTTTTAAAACTTTGAGTTCCAAATTCTCTCTCAGCTTCCCTCCCCACCCACCCTCCCTAGGAAGGCAAGCAATTTGACATAGGCCACATGAGTATTACTATGTAAAACCCTTCCACAATACTCATGTTGTGAAAGACTAATTAAATTTTGCTCCTTCCTAACTTCTCCTACTTTGTTCGATTTTTTTCCCTGACCCTATCCCTTTTCCAAAATGTTTGTTTTTGATTACCTCATCCCCCTATCTTCCTTCTCTTCTATC
>JAQQSZ010003832.1:0-14332 GCA_028646595.1 Phalanger gymnotis
TATGTATATATACATGTATATATATGCATGTGTATGTACAGAGTTACATATATGTATATATATTTATATATTTGGTCATATCCACCTTATGATTTAGGTACAAAAAAATAAAGTTACACAGCAATAAATTTAACCCTAAAAGACCAAAAAGTGTTGAGAGGATAAGTTTTTGGTGGATGTCAGACATATTGTGAATGCATATTTCCTGTAGATGAAACAATGATATTTTTAACTTGGAACCTAAATCAGAAATTGAATAGAATTAAAAAGGCAAAACTGAATGATTCATATTGTTAGGCAAAATGGATATGCAGTCCTTGGCTTGTATCTATATTAAGTAAGAGTTTTCTAACTAGCCGTCATAGCTTAGTCCGAATTTTTTTCTCCCTCCTCTTTTTTGCAGAAAGCACAGAAATGGAGCAGGATACATTTGGGAGCAAACATTATGGTGGATGACCCCAAAAGAGTCTCTCTCTGGGAAAAAAAAAACACAGATATTGGCTAGATATGAAAGGGGGAAATGAATTCAAACGGCAAGACAAACCACATAATTTGGCAATCCATTTCTGACATACCATATTACAATACCAGTCACAATCATAAGTGCCAAAGTTTCATAGCATGTATTTAATCAATATGAATCAATCTTTTTCAATATTTTGAAGAAAAGAAAGAAAAAGAAAGAAAGAAAGAAAGAAAGAAAGAAAGAAAGAAAGAAAGAAAGAAAGAGAGAAAGAAAAAAGATTTGAGGGAAGGAAGAAGAAAGGAAAGGGAAATGGAAAGAGAAGGAAGGGAAGGGAAGGGGAAGGGAGAAGAAAAAAGTATTTTCTTATAAATACCCACTAGGACAGTGGGAACAGTAGGCAAACACACAGAGTGCACTAGTGTAGAAGCACACTCTTAGGGAATGGATACAACTAAGATAAATCCCATCTCTACCGCTGTGCCCTTTCTTGGATGACCTTTCTCTTCTTGTGAGAAAAGATCCACAGGGCTGCTCCCTAAGAAGAAAGTCTCTGCTAGGCAAATGACTCGACTGAGTTCCTGAGGTCTGCTTCTCTCCACAGATTAACTCTCAACATATTTGAGATGTGAAAATAATTCTTAACTCTTCTTGCTCTCTTACTGATTCTCAAAATTGGACTCTGCTAGCCAGAGACAAGGGTGGGGGAATTAGAAATGTCCCCTTCCTCTTGCCAAAGTCAGCCAAAAGTACTGCAGAGAGCCGGCTGTCTCAGCTGAATATTTCAGGAATATCTCTCCCTTTGTAGATCTGAGTAGTTTTTTTTTAGCACCCTGAATGCTATGAATGAACCCAAGCCACCCAAGGGGTCTATAATTTTATAATTCCATCTAATTGATACAGGCCCTTATTCATACCTGCTAAGGAGAAATGAAGTATAATCATATCTGTATCTTTCCTTTAAGACTAACACCTTGTTATGTCTGTTATCTGTCCCTCTTATGCCGTAATTTCATCACATTAGCTGGAGAAACTCCATTGATCAGAGGTTTTCTAGACAAAAACCACAAATATAGCATTTGCCTTCCTAAATTTTCACCATCCCTTCTTGTTTTCTTCTTCTTCTTCCTGTTCTCTTTGTCCTCAGTGAAAATGGTCAGTGGTGGATAATCCTATCTGTTTATTCATCTATTAGGCCTCTACCTCTGTTTCCAGAGTTATTCTCACTAAGGCACCTAGATAGGGAGAGAGGTGCTTACCAGGAGCTTCACAGAAGTACATTTTGAAGAGGAGCTAGAAAGAGAGCTTGATGAGACAGAACCAAAAAGAAAGAATTTATAGGCCAAACGGATAATGGTTGAGCAGTGAGATAATGGTACAAGGAAATCTCATAGAGGATGAGCCAAGAAAGTCCTGAAGAATAAGAGAAAAAGAGAAGCTATAATATATGTGAAGTTGCCAACTTTCTCAGAAAAGAAGGGGAAAAAGGATGTAATTTCTGGCAAAGCCAGGAGTTTCCTGTGGAAGCTGCCTCTGTGTTAATAGGACTTGTAGAGACTAAACATTTTTCTAGCACAGCATTCCCTAACTGTTAGTGGAAGGATTTTTTTTCCAGCAATGTAAAGCCTACCTATTTGTTAAAGAGATGACATACAAATTAAAATAATCTGAAGTCTCAGAGACTTCATAGTTATGATGTGTTTCCGACAAACTGTAATTAAAGGTGATTTGAGTAGTGAGGGAATAAATTCTCTTAAAACAAATGAAAATATATTGAAAAAGCAATAAAATAGCTATTCTACCTTTATATATATAAATATTTACATACCTTTATATATAACATTAGGTTATACCAAAAGATTTGTGGGATGAATTGTGTGTGTGTATGTGTGTATGTACTCAGTTAAAGTCAGTGTACTGAGCATCTCTTGGGCCAAAACAGTAAAAGAATTCCATAGATGTTGTCCCTCTTTATCAAATGTCATCCCATGAATCAAAAACTTGGGAACCATTTAAAAATATATACATGCTCTGTTAATAGTGAAAAGAATGTGGCTAAAGTCACTATTTTACCTCATATTATTAGCTTTATAAATTATAATTATAAAATATAATTTAACTACTGTATTAGACTTTATTTAAAAAAAATAAACTTTATATGATATTGTTCTCCATAACATTTTATTCCTTCCAAAAAAATATTTACCTCTTATTTCATAAACTACCATAAGCTTTGGGGCAGCTAGATGGTTCAGTGGAGAGAGTGCTAGTGCTGGAGTCAAGAAAACCTGAGTTCAAATCTGGCCTCAGAACCTTACTTAGATGTGTGACCATCAGTTAACTCATGTTTGCCTATGAGCCACCTAGCTGACTGAGTGGATAGCGATTCATCTAGCATCAGGAAGACCTTAGTTTAAATCCAGCCTTAGACACTTACTAGCTGTGTGACCCTAGGCAAGTCAAACTCTGTTTATCTTAATTCACTGGAGAAGGAAATGGCAAACCACTCCAATACTCCTGTAGGATCCACAGGGTCACAAAGACTCAGATACAACTGAAGGACTGAACAACAACAACAAACCATGAAGTTTAATTTTCTAAAGTGCTTGGAGATCCTTTAGATGAAGATGTGATACTGTTTTGAAAAGGACTGCTCTTAGTTGAAAGCTTGTGAATTATCCCAATTTCTTGACTATTACCATAGAGAAAATCAAGGAAGAAAGATAATTTTCAGGTTTTCCATTCTCAACATCTACCCCAAGATTAGAAGAAGAATTGTTTTTTTGGTACATTTTCTAATTTTGTTGATTAATTTCAAAATCATAGAATTATGAAATCATAAATAGACCTGGAAACCTCAGGAAATTAGCTATTCTAATAACTTGGCCATGAATCCATTCTGAAAAATCTCTAATCTCTTCCAATCAACTACCTTTAGTGATAGGAAACTCATTACTTCCCAGCAGAACATTCTGCTCGTACTCCTTGAGGACAAAGACTGTTTCATTTTTATGTTTGTATCCTCAGTATTTAGCACAGTGCTTTGAATGTGACAGCTGCTTAAAACTGCACACTACTTGATCTCGATCTTAATTCAAGTCATTGTTATATTTTTTGAACCAGAAATGGACAAATGAAGAATCCTTCAGTAGGCCATTCAGAAATAACCATTTCTTGAGAAGTGATGGCTTAATGTTAGTATATGGTACTTGGAACTGGACAGTTATCTTGATCCTCAAAATAAACAATGAAAATGTAGCTGAATTATTAGAAGGGCAAGATATGCCACATCTTTTCCTTGTTATTTCCCTGGAAAAAATGAAAAAAATAAAATTCTTTTTTATTATCATTAATCTTTTTCATAAACCTTAGCTAATGTTGACCTTAGCTTTTCTGATGTTGTCCTTATAAATCTTGTATCATCTTTGTTGAAGACAAATTCAGAATACCAAAGGGAAAGGGTAAATAAAACTGTAGGCAGGTAATAGAATAGGGCCAAGATGAGGATTTTTTTTATAGGATTCAGGAGAGTTGAAAAATTTCAGATCAACTAGGAAGAAACCAATGTAGAGAAAGATGGTGAAGAAATATGAGAAGAGGGAGCTGCTTGATCAAGGTCTTAGAGTTCTATAACATCTTGGTTTAGGTCTACTGCTTCTGTTTTTTGAAATCTGTTTTCCTAAGATCTAGAAGGTATCTATATCTGTATTGATGTAAAGATATCCATAAATTTAGCATATGTTCTTATTAGGAGAATGAGTTTCCCAGAAGAGAATTTTGGGAAGAAATGATCATTCAATTTTAGAGTTTGGAATACATATGGAGGAAAAACCTGGATGCAGCCTGATGCACACCCTAGATTTTGGAAAGTAGATTATGAAGGGTTCAGAAAACGAACAGATGTGATCCTATAACCTGAAGTTTCATAGGGCAAGTCAAAGAGATGAGACGTTCTGAAGTGATTCCAAAGAACACAGGAAGAAGACTCTCTAAAAGGCTGTAATGGAAATGCAGAGGAAATTCATTGACAAACTTGGATTTTTTAAAAGTATATGCATAAGATGAAAGAAACAACATGGCTAGGAATGAATATAAAGGCTTGGCAATGTCATTTAAAAATAGAATAAAGAAGGTCTAAGCCTCAATAGTCTAATCACTAAAGCTAAGAAAAACATGATTAAGACTAAGATTTTTTTTAAATTTATTTTAGGGGTGAGAAGAGGATCAAAGAAGGCATAGTGCTCTATATTGCTCAGAGTAGATGCAGAAAGGACGGAAACAAGCTTTTAAGCTTTTGCTATTTGCCAAGCACTGTGAAAAGTGCTTTG
The DNA here is from genome assembly GCA_028646595.1 of Phalanger gymnotis. NCBI lineage: Eukaryota > Metazoa > Chordata > Mammalia > Diprotodontia > Phalangeridae > Phalanger > Phalanger gymnotis. The sequence goes on from JAQQSZ010003832.1 coordinate 4,792, forward strand.
AAATATCTCATTTGATTCTCACAACAACCCTGGAAGGTAGATATTACTGTTATCCTTATTTAACAATTGAGGAAGCTGACGCAAACAGAGGTTGTGACTTGCCCAAGGTCACACAGCTTAAGTGTCTGAAGCCAGATTCGTTCTCAGGTTTTCCTGATGCCGGGCCCAGCACCTATCCGCTGTGCTATCTAGATGCCTCAGAACCACCGAACTTGCTTTTCTATTCTCTACCAAGGACTGTGATCTTTAAACAAGTAGAAGAGAACTAAATGGTTAATAGGAAGTTAAAGCCAATGGATATAACCCGAGACCTATCATGAGCAACCTCTGAAAATTCACTGGAAACATTTGATATAAACACTACTCATTGCGCATCTCGAATATTGTTATTCAGTTTTAGATGATACCCTATTGGAAGCAAGGAGATTAACAAGCTAGAGGAGGTTCATAAAAGTGTCAAAACAGATGCAGATTCTGGCAACCATACAACTTTATTCAATAAACATTGAGTGCTTACCATGTTCAGGGCACTGTCCTAGGTGCTAGCGATACAAAGATCAATTAAGACATAGTCCCTGATTTCAAGAAGCTTCACAATATAATACGGCTGAAGACAAATACAATTTTTTTTTAAAAAGTTACAACAGGAAGAAATGTGAAGAAAATACAAAGGAGAAGATCTGGCAAAATGCTTTGAGAGTTGAGGGAGAAATCGCTTTCGGCTGGGTAAAATAGACAGATTAAGCTTCATAGAATCTGAGTTTGGCCATGCAGGAAAGATGGAGCTTCACTACATAGAAAAGAAGTGAAGAGATGGCCATTCCGGGCAAGGAGATTGATTGAAATAAACGCAAGGAGAGAAAAGGAAGCGAGTTGAAAATGAGGAACATGGATCAATCCAGTTTAGTTTAACATCCTTTGTATAAGGATCATCTGAAGGAACTAGAGATATTTAGCTTGGAGAAAATAAAACTTGGGGTCAGGGGAGGAGAATGTAATGACTGTTATCCAAGCATTCAGAGGTTTGTCATACATGGGAGAGACTAATTTGTGTTTCCTACTTGACCATTTAGGGAAGGATTAAAGGTAATGGGTGGAAGTTTAATGAGACGCAAATTTTGATTAAATAGGAGGAAAATCTTATCAACAATTACAGCTCTCCAAAAATGGAATAGACTGCCTTTGCAGGAGATGAGTTCCTTTTCACTGACGGTCTTCAAGTGGAAGTTATGTTGTATAGAGGATTCATTTTACAAGGACTGGGTGAAGGAGTTGAAGAATGGTCTTTTGCATCTTTGAGTTTCAGTGATTCTAGGCTCTGATTGTAAGATGGCCAGTAAAAGTTCTCCATCATTATTCTATGCCAGGTTTGTCATTTACTTCAAAGTATCCATTTATTTGTTTGTTTTTTTCTTTTTAAAAGCAAGCTTTGTTTCCAAGCCATTGATTATGTTTCATTTCATAAATATTGCCTTTATCTCCAATGACTCCCTATTGCCCCTAGGGACAAAGACAAATTCTTCAATCTTGCCTTTGAAAGCCTTCCACAATCTGCATCCCACCTCCATTTTCAGCATTATTTTATACCAGTCCTTATCAAAATTTTCTGTTACAGTGAAACTATCCTGCTAGCTGGCTGCCTTACAAGGCATCCCACCCAAGGTTTGGTCCAATCATTTTTGGAACATGTTCCCACCTCACCTCTACCTTGTGGAATCCCCAGATTTCTTCAAGGCACAGTTTAGTGGTACTCTCTATACAAGGCATTTCCTGATCCCCCTTTCTCCAATCCTTAGCACTCTTTCCCTCTTAAAAGTGTTCCATGTATGTGCTGGCTGATTCATATCTTGCATCCCTTAGCAGAATATAAGCTCTTTGAAGGACTCTTTTATTTTAGCTTTTATTCCCAATAACTTTCACATAATAAATCATTTGTAGGTGCTTGTTGAAGCAAATTGAATCAATTTAAAAACACATATACTTTGAAAACTTCCTGTGTTAGGCTGATCTGACTAAAAGAAGCAAGGTCTTCTTTATCCTCCTGTATGAGGTCATGAGACTAGTTATTTCTGAATGCTCTAATTCTAAAGAAACATGTGCAGCACAAAGATAGGATAATTGAGCTCAGAAATGTGTGCTTGTGTTGAATAAAAATTATAAAACCAGTTAATAAGTTTTAGAATTCAAAATTATATATTTAATATATATGCACATATGTATACATATACATTATATAGGCACAGTTGCTTAAGTAGCCAACAATAATGAAGAGAAAAATAGAGAATCACCAACAATCAATGAATAAAGCATTTATTAAGTCCTTGTTGTGTTCCAGGCACAGCTGGGATCCAGAGACAAAAAAGACAAAGTCCCTGCCTTCAAGGAACTTATATACTATAAGAGGAGACATGTTCATTAAAATATTGATGTAGTATAATATATTTTGTTTACCAAACTAGTCTGTTAAACCACATTTTTAATGTAGGTAGCTGGTGGCACAGTGAATAGACTACAAGGCCTGGAATCAGGAAACCCTAAGTTCAAATCTGGCTTCATACTTCCTAGCTGTGTGACCTTGGGCAAGTCACTTAACCTCTTACTGCATCAGTTTCCTTAACCCCAAAATGAGGAAAGTTATTGTACCTATCTTTCTTAGAGTGTTGTTGTAAGGCTCAAATGAAATGTTTGTAAAAACATTTAATGGTGATTAGCACATAGTAGGCACCTTATAAAGTTTGTTCCCTTTGTCTCCGCTTTTGTTTTTTTGAGGGTTTTGTTTTGTTTTATTTTCGGTGAGAAAACGTTAGCAAGTAGGAAACGCTGAAAGGCTTTGTGTACAAGCGGATACTTCAGCTGAGTTTAAAAAAGCTAGGAATGCTGGGAGAGTTAGCGAGATGAGAGCACACCCCAGGCATGTGCTCAGTTAGAAGTAGAGAGAAGTAATATATAATGCTGAAGATAATGATACTAGATCTCATTCATCAAACCCTTTAAAGCCTGCAAAATTCTTTATATACATTATCCAAGAAAAAGAAACAGAAACAAGATGGGGGTGACTAATACTTAGACACATCGGGGTGAAAATCAGGTGATGAACTTTTCAACCCCACCAGTATACAAACCATAGCGTAATGTGCATCTCATTAAAGAGATAATACAATCAAGGTTCCAAGGGTAAATAATTCCTAATCCCACCGATGTATGTTCAGTACAAAAACTTTGTTTTATTAGCTTTACTGCAGTGTTTTTATGTCTTCTATATGTCTACATCATCAATGTAGGTCTTAGATACGATGCTTTTACAAAGGAGAGACCCGTCTGCGAAATTAAATTGCGAAGCACTGATCACCAACGAAAGCAAATATCGGTACCTAATCCATGCCTTTTAACGATGATGGCATTTTCTACTTCCGCTTTCTCACTTGTAAAACCAAAGCAATCAGAGTAACAAAGAAGCTAGCTTGTTAAAACTGATTGTGTTTCGTGACCATAAAGTAGTTTTCTTCTTTTCGCATCTAGGAAGGTGACAGCTAAGGGTACAGAAGGGAAAAGAGCCTCTCATTAAGGACAAATGGCTGATGTATTTTTCTCCTGTACATCTTTTTAAAGCATCAGTAGTAACCAAACATATAAACTGAGATTAACAGTATCACCATGATGCAATCTAATGGAAATATGAGTACAAATCCTTCTTCACCAGAGTAGAAAGCATTTGGGAAAATCTAGACATAAAATACTTTGTCTATACTGCTTTGTCAAAGAGGCAAAAATACCTAATGTCTTACTTGGATTTCAGGACTCTCAATTTACTCTTCCAACACTCATGTATACTAGCATGTAGAGTGCCCATATTGCATCTGGCTACATTTTCCCTTCCAGGTTCTAGGGTCCCATCCCTGTGGTGTGTCGTGGTTCTAATGCTATTAACTCAAGGCACCATCTGGTGTATTACTGCCAATATTATTTCTAGGTAACTTCCCCACTGTCATTTAATCCACTGACAACCCCTTGATATGATTAATAACTAATATCAATTAGCTTTTATAAAGGAATGTTTGATGAAAACCTGTATCAAGAACAGATATACAATGATCTCTGAAACAAGGGACATACTATCCCCCTTGACCTACCCCTCAGTCTCCAAGGATAGCAGATTACTCAAAAATTTTACCTCCACCATGATATTCACTTGCAGGTATAGCATAGCTAACCAATAGAAAGGTTATTTTCTTGCTTGTATATCACAAGCGTCTTCTGCTGTGCTAGGTCCTCCTTGGTCTTGACCACTGAACCCTGCCTGGTTCTTTGGACATTTCCATACTCACAGGTTCATGGCCTGGTCCATTCTATTTCAAATGCTCATTCACCTAAGAGCAGGAAAGAAGAAACACAATAGAGAAAGCAGAAACATTAATGCCATGCATTCAAGACCACATGTTGTTCTGTGACTCCACCTTTCTCCTTGCCCAGAGGCTTAAAATAGGCTTTGCCTTGCTGGTAACCAGGGAAGAGAGATCAAATTTCTCCATCAGAGCCTTTTGTGTACATTCTCAGTTGTATCTCAGTAGCCAATCAAAAGGCTTTCCCTCACTATGTAGTAACTAGACAGGAAACAGTCACAGAATACATGTATATCCTCTGAATCTAGTGTAAGATCCCCACCTTCCATTAGTCATCACCATGCATTTACAGAAGTATGCTCACCAAATTGGAGCCATGGGGTATGGGGGTGGAAGTGGGAAGCCCCAGTCCTCGAGGCATGCTCTGAGACTTAATCCCTGTTTGCCTATTCCACCATTACACTCAAAAGGCACAGCCTAGGATGAATGTAAGTCCTTAATAATAGTAAAGGAAGAATTATGTTTCATGTTTATTCCACATAGTTTCTTTTAAACATCATAGTTTTCATTTACATTCATTACTTCCTGTAATGAACGTACAGGAAGTAAAAGTTAGCTAGCCAGATGGTGGGGCAGATAGAGAACTGGACCTGGAGTCAGGAAGACCTAGATTCAAATTCTGTCCCAGATATTTACTGTGTAACCCTGGACAAGTCACTTAAACTCTGATTGCTTTAGTTTCCTCATCTATAAAATGGGGCCATTAAGAGCACATATTGCTTAGGGTTGTTGTGAAGATCAAATGAAATAATATTTGTAAAGCATTCATCAAGCTTAAAACACCATATAAGGGCCAAGTATGTAGTTACAATATAGTTAGCATTAATATGGATATTAATAATCAATAAAAGCAAAAACTATTTAACTGTTACAGATCAGATTGTTATTTCAGAAGATATTTAGACATTAAAATATGGGCTCATTCCCTTAAGATTGAGTATATACATGTAAGATTCAACTAGAAGTTCTGGTATTTAGACCAGGAAATAAACTTCATAATTCATGGGGCAAAAATAGTGTAAGACTCAATTAAAACAAATGAGTTATCATGGCTCACAGATGAGGGTTATTAACAAAGCTTTTAGTCTTAATTAATTATTCTTTCTAACTTGGAGCACAGCTCAGTCATTTCTCTCTACTGAAGGACTGCATGTTACATCTTTTATGTCCCTTCTACCTCAGTTTCAGGGTTGTAGGACAACTCCCATGTTGCCCTGGCATCTTTGGTTGGATTAAATTAAAAGTAGATTATCATCTGTGGAGTTTATATTTTCACTATGTAAATTTTATTAATAATTTGGGGACAAGAGGGAGCTTCTAATAATGCGCTAAGTACGTTACTTGAAATGAGGAGATTGAGTTCAATTCAGACTGGGACATTTACTAGGTATGTGACTACAAGCCACATAATCTCTGTGAGTTTCACAATCCCCATCTGTAAAATGAAGATGAGTACCTACATCAGAAGGTCACTGGGGGGAAAGTGCTTTCATGCCCCTGCCAATAGAATGCAAATTTCACTGAAAGTTGTGATCATTTTCAATTTTGGCTTTTACTATCATTGCCTAGCACAACGCCTAATAAAAAGTAGATTTTTAAATAAAAAATTTACTGAATTGAATTGAACTACAGTGTCACATAGATGCTTGTCATTATAATCAGGGTGGGTAATGTACTATTTGAGCTCTAATTATTATGAATAATTGTATCACTCTCCGTACTTTTAATTACATTTTTCCCTTGGACCCTTCCTCTGATTTATTGGCATAGGCACCTATTTGTGAGGGTATATCCTCAATTGGTGCAGATTAACACTCATTCTGCAACTTAGAATCTTAGAAAGGTGCCTGGGACATTAAGAGATTAAGTGACTTGAAAGATCATCTCACCAATATATGTCAAAATCGTGACTTGGAACCAGGTTCTCTTGACTCCAAGGCTGCAATGCTGCGTATGATTAATATTAATAATAGCTCACATTTCTGCAAAATAGCGTTCTTACAAATATCTTTTGAGTAGCATATTGCCCCCATTTACAGATGAGAACATCGAGACTCACAGAGGTTGACATGAAGACTTGCAAACGTATTACCATTGCATGCATTACAATCCATAGCCTGAATGCATGTTTGGAGGAGGAACAAAGCCATATGTCACTATATTTTTATTCCTCCTGTTATATTCTAAAAGACATACCAATCATAATCAGTGATAGCTAGCATTTATATATCCCCTATTAAGTACCAAGTATTTCATCAAGTGCTTTATAAACATCAACTCATTTCATTCTCATAATGACCCTAGGAGGTAAGTGCTATTCTTAGCCACATTTTTCAGTTGAGGAGACTGAGGCAAATAGAGATGAAGTGACTCCCCCAAAGTCATATAGCTGGTAAATACTTGAGGTTGGTTATGATCTCAGATTTCCTGACTCCAGATCAACATTCTATCCACTGTGTCACCTAGCTGCCTACAGTAGATAAAGGACTGGCCCTGGAATTGGGAAGACCTGGGTTCAAGTCCTTCCTCTGATACATACCACCTGTGTGACTAAGGAAATCAGTTAATGCCTTACTTGCCCGAGCAATTCTCTCAGACTGTAAGTTACAAGCACATTGTCAAACAAAATTAGTCACTGGAATTTCCATAGAAGGAATCATAGATCTGGACCAAAACAAACAAACAAACAAAAGTGACTTTTTACTTTATTATGACATCCAGCATGAGTGACAGTTTGCAAACAGTGATCGTTGGTCATTGGTGCCAATTGCTTCTTTAGCAGAATTGCTAAGGAATTAGGTACATATAGGGGCAAAATAGCCTCATTCCTTAGCCCCAGTGTTAATAACATTTAAGGAAAAAGTGAATGTGAAAGGTAGATGTTGTTATCATGTATCATGGATAGAAAGAAGCATATTATATGATCGTTGGTACAGAATTGTAGTGATTTCATTTCTGGAACAACCACAGATGCCCAATAAGCCAATTATTTAGGCATGTTCTTTCAATGGAAAGTATTTTATGCAATCTTGTGCAGGGTGTGTTCTCTATCTAACAATGGCTGAGGCAGCTGGTGGTATGGGAGATAGAGTGCTGGACCTAGGTCAGGAAGACCTGAGTTCAAATTCCCCCTCAGATATTTATTGTTCTGCTGTTCCTGCTGATGTTGGTGATGCTACTACTACTCCTACAAGTATTTATAAAGCATCTGCCACGTGCCGAGCACTGTGCTAAATGCTTTTCCAATATTATCTCATTTTATTCTCACAATCACTCTGGAAGGTAGGTGCTATTATTTCCCCATTTTATAGTTAAGGAAACTGAGGCGAAAAGGAGTTTAGTGATTTGCCCAGAGTCACACAGCAAGGTAGTCTCTGAGGCCAAATTTGAATTCAGATCTTCCTGAGTCCAGGCTCAGAGCTCTATTCATTGTGCAAGTTCACTTAACTTCTGCCTGCCTCAGTTTCCTAAATTGTAAACTGGGTAAAAACTAGTAGTGCCCACCTCCCATGGTAGCTGCGAGAATTAAATAAGATAATATTTAGAAAGCATTTTGCAAATCTTGATATATACTGATAATAATATATGTAATTAACTGTATAAATGCTGGTTTGTTCAGTCATTTTTCAGTCATTTCTTATTCTTCATGACCCCATCTGGGATTCTCTTGGCAAGGATACTGAAGTGGTTTGCCATTTCTTTCTCCAGATCATTTTACAGATGAGAAAACTGAAACAAACAGGGTGAAGTGTCTTGCCCAGGGTCACACAGCTAGTAAGTGTCTAAGGCCAGATTTGAACTCAGGAAGATGACTCAGGATAATGAGTATATACAGTATAAAACAAAATAAAATAAAATAAAATAAATAATATTACTAAGGATTACTACTAAGAACAACGTGGTAGGTTAATCTGTAGATTACGTTTCTATTAACATACATCATTAGTGCTTGGTTTTGAACACGTATAATGGTCAGAAATACTATTTTATTTGTTTGTTTTAATTTTAGGGTAAAAAACATCCCAGTTGATTGCCTCCTCCCACTCCCCAACACAAGAATGTGATAGCTAAGAGTGTATATAGAAAGGAAAAGAGTCTCCAATCTAGGACAATTTCCAGATACATTTTATTTTCCTCATATACCTCTTTGTAAAGTGTAACTACTGCTCAAAATTTAATCTGTTATGTAATACAATCATTATTTTCAAGGAAACAGAGTAGTTCAAGGGAATTCATTGTGTGAGGACAGCAGCACCCAAAATAGAAGACAGTTGGGAATTTTATTTGGTTTCTTCCCAGAAAAAAAAAATGCATCATCTTGAAATTCCAAAGGAGACAAAAAAGAAACCAACATCCCATACCTCGTCTGACAGCTTCTAGATCTGTCTGCTTCTGGGAAAGGGAAAGAGAAGATGCTCCTCTATGGGCTACAAATTTAACTGTGAAATGATGGATCTTTGTTTCTTTAGCGCATGGAGTTCACTTTGATTCGTTCATCTTAGACGCTGTCCTAATGTTACCAATTCAGCAAACCTGGTGAATTTGGTGACCTGCTCTATCTGTAAATTCCAAAGTTTTGAATTTTAAAGTGGTAATTTAAGAAAAGAACAGTACGACTGAGGAATCAATGTATTTTTATAAATAACAAAATGCAGAAATGATAGAGATCGCTAATTAATGTCCTAGAAAGAGCACTCACCTTAAGTCAGGAAGATGCGAATTCAAATGTACCCTCAGACATTGACTAGCTGGGTGATGCTAGGCAAGTCACTAAGCCTCTGTTTACTTCAGTTTCTTCCTCTATAAAAAGGGACTAAACATAGCACCTACCTCCAGAGTTTTGAGGATTAATTTGTTTTTAAAAATTGAAAAGTATTTTAGAATCTTAAAGTGCTATATAAATGCTAACTATTAAGAAACAAAAATATTCTAAAAGATTTTAAAGCATGTGGCCTACAACTTCCCCCAAATACTAAACAAAGTTGGAGGCAATTGAATGTGTATTATTATCAGAAATCTGATTTCACAAAGAATGTGGGACACAAGGATACTGCAGAAATGCTTTTATTCTTTCCCTTTCGTGTTATCCAGAAAGTGCTGAATATGATTTTTGATTATTGAGTTAAAGTTCTGGGGGTAAA
>JAQQSZ010003833.1:0-14331 GCA_028646595.1 Phalanger gymnotis
AACAAAAAGAGACCAGAATATCTTTGGACCCTATATTGATTCTTGGGTAACCGAGAGTTCATTTTAGCACCCTCAAAAATTTTTCCAAAATTATAGCTCCCTTTTGAAGTTACTTAAGCTCTTTGATTTTAAGTTTTGTTTTTTATTTATTAGTTAAATTACATGAAAAACCGAGCACGGAGACACAATATTGACTTAAGAATTTTACCAATTGGCTTCACCAAAAGAAGAGAGAATTCAACGGTGTTTGATAGGAAGTAAGTATCTAGTTGCTATAAAATGTGTTAAATTAGTGTATTTAATAAATTACTTTTGAGGTCGTCTATTCATTATCACACTAATGAAATAGATTATGTGGATGATTTGCTCTTGCCCAAGAGGAAGTGTTAAAGTGCTCTAGAAGTCGTATGATCATAGATCAGAAGGTGCGTTATAGATGATGAGCAGTCAAATCTCCTTATTTTATAGAGGAGGGACCTTGGAGGGACAGAATCTATTGAGGATTTAAGGATCAGGGAAACTTGAACATATTTTTAGGCAAAAAAAGAAGGAATAAGAAATTACAGGAAATCTGCTGAACAAGGCAGAGGCTAAGAGATCAAAGATACATGTAAACTGATTGTCCTTGGCAAGAAGGGCCACCTCTTCATCAGAGACTAAAGGAAGAAAACATCGTGAAATGAAAAAGACTCTCTAGATGGCCTTGTTTTTTTCTTTTCTTTTTTAAGTTGCCGTGTGAAGTCGTCATCTGAGAAGGTGGGTGAGGAGCGGGTGTGGGAGGTTTGAGAGAGTAGAAGGTTTGGAACAGCTGTGTTGATTGGCTAGGGGATCACTTAGGAAGGGGGGTGTGGAAGCATTGCATTGCTGTAGTGCAGGCCTGGTTGAGATTATATCACCTAAATTTGTAGTGGACCCAGTAGTTTCATGACTTCTCCAGCTCTGTTCAGCTGCATGTGAGTAGGAAGAGAGGAACTGGTATTTCAGTATTGGGCTTCAGCCAGGCACGAGAGGCAATAAGACAAAGATGCAAGGAATTTGTGTGCAAAGCCTAATGTGAAATTGAATTGGTTCGCCAAGATACAGAGGTCAGGAAGAGTGGAGAGTGTGGCTCCAGCAAGGATACTGACTTGGGAAAGTATGTAAGAGGTAGAAGGCCTGGAGGTAAAGTACGTAAGAGATAGGAGGCCTGAAGGTCACAGTGAGAAAGAAGACTTACATAAGTAGGTTAGGATAGGAAGAGAGCATGATAAAAGAGCACGGCCAGAGGATAGAACTTCAGAGTTCTCGAACGTGGAACTTGAACGTAGGCTTTGACGGTCAATGGAAAGACCATCTCTTGTATTATGTGCTGCGTAATGCTGAGGTGCTAATGAGCATGGCGTGGGATTCGAGGACTTTTTGAGCTGGGATTTTAGCATACTTAAGGGAGCAACATATAATGTTGAAATTTCTTACTGTCAGCATCGGTGTTGGGGACGAGATTCAGTGCTCTTTGGATCTTGTCTTTCAAACACTTCCAGATACAGCCCACATCTCTTCTCCTTGTCCAAAAGGCTAACATGAGCCTGCCAGATGTTTTCTTGAAATTTATGTGTGTGTTATGTGTACACAATTCCCCAAACCTACCTGTCTAATTACATTATCAGAAACAGAAATGAAGTTGGTCTGGTGTGGCCTGGTCTTGATAAATCCATGTCGACTCTCTTTGCTTCTAGCTTCTGTTTCTGAGTTCTCAGAAACTGTCCCTCTAATGCTGTGTTTTAGAATGTTTCCTGGCATACAAGGCAGGGTGATCAACCTGCAATTTGTAGGCCAAACACAATTCACTATTTTAAAACATGGGGACAATTATTGCTTCAGGATGTCTTCTATTTTCCATGGTCCTTTTTTTTTTTTTTGATAACCAATTTTCAGTACCTGGGCTCTAGATCTTTGAGGGATTGTGACTTGAACTCATTGAGGGGAGTGAGGTGATCTCTTGCTAGCTCTTCACTTATCTTTTATTTCAAGTGACACAGTCACAGACTGGGCATAATTTGAAGAGGATTCAGCCACCATCTAGTCCAACCCACCAAGGAAAGGGATTCCTTGTTATGTAACATATCCAGCAAGTGGGCACCCAGCCTTCTGCTCGAAGATAATATCTATCCCAGTTTCTTCCCTGTCTGACAATCACTATCCATGGAAGAGAAAATCAAAGCCAGATGAGATTGGGTAGTTCTGCCTTGTTGTTCATTTTCATCCCTGAACTGTAGTCTTCTCAATTCCTTGAACCCACTCATCTGAAAAGCTATTTTCCTTAGCTCATCCTGGGCTCTATCTCTTGATGGCACCCTTATAGGACCATGCTGTTACTCTTCATATCTACTGTCTGTTTCCTGCTAAGTAGCAGCATCACTTTAAGCAGTTGTTCCCCCTTTTCTCTTCATCAAAATAACTTCTATTGATATCTTTGGAGTTCTTTCTTGAGTCCTTTCCATTTCTCCCCAAGGCCAATTTTCCTTGAAGAATAGCAGAACAAAGGAGGCTACCTGTCCATTCTCCAAATCACCTTTTGTTCCCAGGAGAGAGAAAATGATTTCTGTCAATATTTTTAAAAACAGAAAACCGGATTGTTACAGATGGGGAATGTTACGTCCAATTTCAGTTATGGTTAACTGTGTCATTAGTTTTACTTAACTATTTTACATCGTTACAAAAGATGTTTCCTTAAGTGGGAGTAATCTGAAAACATATCAGTATTTTTTAAATAAAGCGATCGCTCCCTGAATTTTCCCAGGGTACTTTGTGAGACCCTCTCCCACATTGTAACTTGTGTCATATTTTTGTGCGCTTGTTTATCATCTCCCTTTACATTGTAAACTTGACTACAGGACATGTCTATTCATCTTTGCATGGCCAGTACCCTGGCACTGTGCCTTGTATGTAATAGCTTACTTAAAAGATATTTGTTAAAGCTTCCCTTCTGCTGTCAGTTTTTTTGAATGAATGCCTCTACTTCTATAGCATTTGCTCTTTCTTCAGCCCTCCATAATCATTTTCCCATCCCTGTAATTCTCTAAGGCCTCTGATTGTCTCCTCGAACTTCCTTTTCATTTTCTTAAAGAGTTCAATGGGACTTCAGAGGCCATCTAGCCTGATTCAAACTTGAAAATAATCTCACTTCTATGCCCAACACTGCGTAAAGCGGGGAAGGGGAGAATCTGCTATTCCCTTTCACTGTAGGTCTTATGGTAAAAGCTTAGTTGGGTATTGTGGCCAGCTGGGAAATTGGGCTGAATCTAATAGCATTATATTTAAAATAGGGATAAATATACACATGTTTAGGTTCAAAAAAATCAGTTTTACAAGCATAAGACTTTTATGTTTACCTCTTAAATTTGATCTTTTTAGATTCAGCCTATATTATAGCCTGTTAGGATCATCTTGAAGATACCCAGCAAGTCACTAGCTTTCACCTAAAGACCTATTAAAACCTCCACCTCCCAAAGTATCTCAGCTCTAATTGGTAGGAAGCTTTTTCTTATATCAAGTCTGAATCTTTAGCTTTCTTCAGGTTTCCCTCATTGCTCACTTCCAGTCAGTTCAATCATTCAGACATTTATTAGCTATTTAATGCCTATTATGCCAGGCCTTGTGCTATGCACTGAGAATAAACAAAAGTGGAAGTCCTTGTAATGGGGGGAGATAATGTGCATGGATAAAATACACAGGGTCATTTGGAGAGAAAGACACTAGCAGCCAGGAGATTAGAAAAGGCTCCCTATAAAAGAGGTGGTGCTTGAGCCAAGTTTTGAGGAAAACTAGAGATTCTAAAAACCAGAAGTGAGGATGGAGTACATTTGAAGCATGACGAGACAGCCACTGCAAGAGCAGAGAGATGGAAGTTGGAGTATCGTATGGGAACAGAATGGTGATTAGTCTGTAGATTGCGTGAGGGAGGGGAATAATGTATAGTGGGACTGGAAAGGCAAGGTAGGTTGGAGCCAGGTTGTAAAGGACTTTAACTACCAAATGAGTTTATATTTGATCCTAGAGGTAATAGGGAGCCACTGGGGTGTTATTAGGGAGGGAAATGACTTTGTCAGACCTTTGCTTTGGCAGCTCTGTGAAAGATGGATTGGAGAAGTAATAGAATTGAGACAGAACCCAATTAAGATGCTATTGCAATGGTCCCGTTGAAGGGCAATGAAGTCTTTACCCAAGGTGGTGATTGTGTGAATAGAGAAAAGGGGAAAGTGAATGAGTTCTGCTCTGGATGTGAGTCTGAGATGACTGTGAAATATTCGATTTGAAATGTCCAGCAGGCATTTGGTGATGTCAGTCTGGAGCCTAGGAGAGACTTTGGCTGGATCTGTAAGATGGTTATGAAACCCATGGAAGCTAACAGGGTCCCCAGTGAGAGAGGGAAGAGAAGAGTGCCTAGGGCAGAGCCTTGGGGTGTTGTACCCATTTTCAGTCATTGTGAATAATGGGTGATGGTCCGGCAAAGGATCCACAGACTGACCCTAAATCACCTCATGACAGCTATCAGAGTGAGCCTGCTTACTTTTCTCCTGACTCAGCATCCCCATTTCGTTTAGCCAGTCCTCATCTGGCATGTCCTCGAGGCTCTTCACCAACCTGATCATGTTACTTTGGCTGCTTTTCATCTTGTCAGTGTCCTCCCTATAATGTAGCACCCAGAGCTGAACCTGCTACCCTAGATCTAGTCTTATTAGAGCAGATCTCCCTTAGTGTAGACAGTCAGTGTCTCTCTGCAACCCAAGAGCACATTACATTTTTTTGTTTTTAAAAATTTTTTTTCAATCAGCAAAAATCTACCCTACCCATTGAAAACAAAGGAAAAAGGAACTTTTGTTATAAATGGTATAGTCATGCAAAACAGATTTCCACATTGGCCATGTCCAAAAACTAGATTTGTCTTGTTCTACGTTCTGAGTCCCTTCACCTCACTCTCAGGAGGTGGGATATTTAATTATTAGTCCTCTGGCATTGTGGGTGATCATTACACTACTCAGAGTTCCTAATTTCTTTCAGAGTTGTCAGTATTTACCTTTACCATATTGTTGTTTTTGTATAAATTGGTTTCCTAGTTCTGTTCACTTTACTTTTCGTCAGTTTACATAAGACCTGTGAAACCAGTTCTTTCATCAGTTCTTACAGCGCAATAGTATTCTACCTTTTTATATACCATAACTTGTCCAGTCATTCCCCAGTTGGGGAGTACTCCTTGATGAGATTCTATACTTTACCACCTCAAAAAGTTAAAAGTATTCACATATATACTTAAAGTTTATTTTGCTTAGGACTAATCTCTCCCATAATCTACCCTCTCATTCCCCCTTCCCCCCCCTTTTCTTCCTGTTTCCCTGTTGATTGAAATGTGTTTTTGTACCCAGTTGTGTGTGTGTACGCTTAGCCTCCCGTGATCAGTTCAGATGAGAATGATGTTCAAGAGTCAGTTTATTTTCCCCCCTCCCCTCCCAAAGCTCCCACCGTTTGTTCCTTGTTTGTGTAGATGTCTATTTGTGTGCCCTTACCTTCTTTTTTTCTGCTTCCCCCAGGAACTTCTTCACCTTTCTTCCCATTCTTTAGGATTATCAAGCCATAACAACCACTTTCAGGGTTTCTATCTAATTAGCTTTTTGTTATGACCTTTGATGGTAAGATTCATAATGGACACATGTTATCTTCTTGCTTTGTCCTTTATCTTTGTTTGCTTGTGTTTATCATTTTGTGTTTCTCTTAACTCCTACATTTGAACTTCAAAGTTTCTATGTAGCTCTGATCTTTTCAGCAGGAATTCTTGGAAGTCCTCTTCATTTATTAAAAATCCATTTTATCCTTTGTAAAGTTACACTCAGTTTTACTGTGTAAGTAATTCTTGACTGTAAGCTTCTGACCTTTGCTTGCTTTCTGGAATATCATATCCTAAACTCTCCACTCCTATATATTGATGTTGGCTAAATCATGGGTAATCCTGACTGTGACTCTTCAGTACTTAAATTATAAATTATTTCTTTCAGACTGTTTGCAGTATATTTTCTTTGACTTGGAAGCTCTGGATTTTGGCTAGAATGTTCTTGGATTTTTCATTTTGTGGATTCTTTCTGGAGGTGACTGGTGGATTCTTTCTAATTGTCCTTTACCCTTTGGTTCTAAGAGATCTGGGCAATTTTCTTTTAAAATTGGACATATAACTTCTGGGCCTTTATTTTGGTCATGGCATTCAGGTAGTCCAATGATTTTAAATTTTCTCTCTTTACTCTGTTTTCTGAGTCAGTTATTTTTGCAGTGAGATAACTTGACATTTTTTTCTGTGTTTTCAGTCTTTTTGCTTTGTTTTACTATTTCTCATTGCCTCATGGAGTCATTGGCTTCTATTTAATCCATTCTAATTTTAAGGGAGTTTGTTGCTCGGGCAAGGTTTCTACGTTTTGTGATGATACATTAATTTCTTTTCTAATTCTCTGCTCAGTGGTTCTCATTTCTTTTTCATTTTTTTTCCTCTAGTATTCTCATTTCATTGGCAGAAACATTTTTTTAACACTTGTTTTATCTTTTCCAGGAATTCTAGTTGAATTTGTACCCAAGCTCTGTTTTTGTTTGAGGCATTTGTTACTGATATTTTGGAGTCAATTCTCTTCTGGATTTGTGTCTTGACCATTCCTGTCAATGTAATAGCTTTCTATTGTGGGATTATTTTTTTGTTTGCTCCCTGTTCTGGCCTACATCTTGACCTCAGACTTGATGTTAAGGCCAGGCTTTGTCTACTTTTATAGGGAAAACCTGGCTTGGTCTGTTGCTGTTTCTTGGGATATTGAGTGTTGTGTGTTTCTAGGATCTCAGGGGTAGCTCAGGCTGGAGACCGGCAAACCTTCATTGTATCAAAGTAGTCTTGATCCAAGGCAAAGTCTGATGACTACCCTCAGCTCTGCACACTGGGTTTTGGGTCTGAGCAACAGTGCTCAGAATGCTGCCTGACAAAGCCCCTGTCAGCCAGCCAGGAAGCTCTGCTGGTTCAGAGGGCCAATGCACAGGCTACCCTTTGATCTGGTATTCTTCCCCTGGCTTGAGACTGGGCCTGAGGCCTGAGCCACATGACTGCTGCATTCTCTGGACATATTGCCTATGGCCTGAGGCCACTGCAGAATGGGCCTGGGCTCCCATGTACCTTCCCAAGTGCCTCCTGTATCTGGGACCCAAAAGGGGGTAATGGGCCACAAAGCTGCCAGTTTTCACCTGTCGCCATTGTGGTATCCTGGCATGGGTCTGAGGGTACCCCAGTATGGATCTGAGACCCCTTCTTGCCCTGATGCACAGCTTCTCCCTTCATTGGAGTTGCTCCCCATTGAACACACCTGGCCATATCACATCCACAAACCTCTCCATCTCCCTATGCCAACCTGGGCTGGACAGATGGCTCACTGTGACTTTTCTTTGGATGCTCCCTCAAGATTTAGTCTGGTGCATTTTCTGGATCTACTTGGAGTGGTTTGGAGAGGAACTCTTGCTACTCTCCTTCCTGCAACTCTTTCTTAGTTCTGCCCCCCAAATGAGGTGGTGGCTTTGTCGTCACACATTTGACATGTGCATGCAATCCACTCAGATCTCCAGATCTTTTCCAGTCTGTTGCCTAAGCTTGCTTCTAGCATCCCATAATTGTGAAGTTGATTTTTTAAAACACAAATGCCACACTGTTTATTTTCTTCTACTAAATTTCATCTCATTTGATTTGTCTCAGTGTTCTAGCCTGTCCACAACTTTTTAGATCCCGATTATCATCCAGCCTGTCTTTCTGATATCTGTTGATTTGTCGAATATGCCATCTGTGTTTCATTCCAATCACTTAGAAAATGTTGAACAGCATATGGCCAAGGTCAGATGCCTGAGACGTTCCACTAGCATCCCTCCTATGAGTTTAGACTGACCTATTAATGATGATTCCTTGGGATCTGGCCATTTAGCCATTTGCAAATACACCCAGTTGCATCACTCTTGAGCTCACATCTCCATCTTTCACAAAGATACAGGACTTTGGATAGACACTTTACTGAAGTCCTGTTTGTTTTCCTCGCCCCAACAACAGCATTGAGCCCTGCTGATGTACCATCCCCTACCCTTCTTCCTAATACCTCTCAGGGTTCTTGGGAGGAAACAACTTTGTCCTACCCTTAAAGGTGATTTTACTGTGGCAGATGTTTCCTCAGGGTTTCTGGGGCACTGCCCTCCACTTCTCCCTTTGTCCTCCTATACCACTTCTCTCGGTGCTTTGGCTGACCCCACTAGCTCTTCCTGCCATTAGCTTTGGTCCTTCCCAAGACCCTTTGGTCTCATTATCTCTCCATACTTGCTCTCCTGGCAGTGGCCTTCATCCTCATCGCTTGAGTCCATCGGTCACCTTTGTGAATGTAATTCCCATTTTCCGTTTCCACAAACATTCAGTGCCTGTTCTGTGCAGCAGGTACTTGGGATACACTAAAATTAAACAAGACTAGATCCTTTTCCTCAACAGTTTACATTTCATATCATGCTTTTCCTTCTGACATCCCTGTTTTTTGTCAGTGCTACACCCTTTGGTCCAGTCACCTACATTCAAAATTTTGGCTTGTCTGGACTCTTTTCTCTGTTATCTAGTCTGTCGCCAAGAACTATATGCCTATTCAACGAATCTCACGTTTTTTCTAGTCCTTCCTATTCACTCTGCTGTCAGCTTTGTATGTAGTCCCTGTTAAGAACTGCCTACCATGTTCATTTTCTGCCCTTCCAGTCCATAGCTTCTAGTGCTGCCAGATTAGTTACATTTCTATATGGGTCTTATATCACCTTTCTGCCCCAAATCCTTCAATGATTTCCTGTTGCCTAACCATTAATAACTGAGAATTATAGCTCACATTTAAGTAATATTTAAGGTTCTTAGAGCACTTTGATGACAACAATCCTATTAGGTATTATAAAGTGTTGTATGTATTATAAAGTGCTGTGAAGTATTCTCATCTCCATTTTGTAGAATATGGAAAACATACCAGGTGTTGTAATGATTTATTCAGTCACGCAGAGATCTGGTATTTAATCCAATTCTCCTGATTCCAAGTTCTGTGCTTTTTCCACTATAACGGAAAGTGCTTTAAATAGATTTCTTTTTCCTCTTAGACACTAAATTTGAGGGCTCCAAAAGAAATTTTCTTATATTAATAAATCTATAAAAAAGAAAATTAAGCATTTATACCTCGGCATTATGGAGGGGTTAAAGTCTATTAATAAGTTAGAATGGAACACACACACATGCATGCACGCATGTACATACATGTTTGTTTATACGCTATCATTTTGGAAAATAAATGTTTATGGGTCTTAGTATATAAAGTTTTCAATGTAGAAATATATTTTAACTAAGGTATTTATTAGGAATGTTTAGAGGCTAACCACTAGGTGTCCCTCTTGTAAAGAAATAGCAAGTATAATTTTTTTAATGGAACCGTGGATTTGCACACTTCCTTGTGGTGCTTCTAGGTTCAGCCACTCAGACCTATATTAATATCGGTAGTTTTTTCTAATCACACATTTTGTGGCCTTCATAGGAGGGCGGGGATAGGGAGGCAGGCTCCTGATTAGTGCAATTCAGTGAATTCCCTGAAGTGGTAACATGTATTCAAATTTGTACTATCCAGAATTATAATTATTTAAAATATACTAATTGGTTCCAGCCCAATTGAAATATGTAGTATGAATTTGAATAATTCAGTCACTTCAAGCTTTTCGTTTGTATGGATTGATTCGGGGTGTGGGTGTGTATGTGTGTGTGTGTGTTGAGAGAGAAGAGAAAGAGCATGAAGTGTTACAATCCTAAAATACTGAGTTCCTGTAAAATAACAGTTTAAGTGGATTTTGAAGGAAGCCAAGGCTGATGCATAATAGGTACTTAATATGTATTTGCTAATTGATTATTATTTGATGTTAAATTTCTCGGACATTCATAGCTTGTACATCTTTGTGAAAAATTTCAAGGCTATAAGTAGCACTTAAACAATTTTTAAAATTTAAACTCCAGTAGTTTCCCTTGGGCAGGGCTGTCTGGTAGAGCACTGTCTATGGATCTTGGACGTTGATGCTGCTTCCACCAACAGTGGTGTCAGGAGTTACTGTATCCCCAAAACTTTTCATTCTGTGGCCAGCCTAGTCTTGCCTCAAGTCTTTCCCTACTTTAGTCCAATGTGTCAGAGTGGTTTTCCTTAAGCATAGATGTGACCATCTCAAGCTCCTTCCTGTACCTGTAGGAAGACAATATGCCCCTGCCGAGCTTACTCAAGTCTTTACCACCGTGTTCCAAACTTCTTAGGCCCATTGCACATTACCGCCGTCCGACCCCACACATGCACGCTCTACAACCAAAGTGACCTTCTCTCCTCACCCATGACCTTCTTTGTCCTGTTTCCCAACCTTTACAGTGCCCTAGCCATGTCCCATCAGATTGGTCAGCAAGCATTTATTAAGTCTTTGCTGTATGCCAGGCCCTGGGCTAGACCCTGGAGATACAAATACAAGGAGGAAACAGTCCTTATTCACAAGGAGCTTACTTCTGTCTTGAATGCATTCCCTCACCTCCACTTCAAAGGATTACTCCCTTCCTTCAAGGGAAAGCTTAAACATCACCTTGAACATGAAGCCTTTCTGGTCTACACAGCTGCTAATGACTTCTCAAACTATCTCGCTTGTGTTTACTTATATTTATAAACGCATTTGTGTATGTACTTGCCTCCCCACTGGAATGAAAGCTTTTGAAAGTAGGGATTATTTCCTTGTATTTGTATGCACAGTGCCTAGCATGTAATAGATGCCTAATCAATCAGTCAACGTTTATTAAGTGCCTACTGTGTGCCGGGCACCGTGCTAAGTACTGGCAGTACAATGTGAGGCAAAAGACAGTCCCCACTCTCAAGGATCTTACAGTGTAATGGGAGAGACATCGAGCGAACAAGTATGTAGGAAGCAAGCTATCTACAGGATGTATAGGAATTCATTAATAGAGAAAAGGCACTGGAATTAAGAGGTGTTGGGGAAGGCTTACTCTAGAAGGCGGGCTTTTGGTTGGTACTTAATGGATGCCCGGGAGGTCGGTAGTAGGAGCAGAGGAGGGAGAGCATTTTCAGGCGTGGGAGACAGCCATTGAAAATGTCGGGAGCTGAGAGGTAAGAAGCGTCTTGTTTGTAGAACAGCCAGGAGGCCGGTGTCACTGGATGGAAGCGTACGGGTGGGAAGTAAGGTGTGCGCCTGGAAAGGTAGGAAGAGACCAGCTTATAAAGGGCTTTGAATTGTGAACTGATGATTTTGTATTTGATTCTGGAGGCAATAGGGAGCCACTGCAGTTTGTTGAGGTAGGGAAGTGGCCTTTACAGACTTGCATTTTAAGAAGATGACTTTAGTGGCTGAATGACGGCTAATAAAAATATTCGTCAATTGACTGATTTGAACTTCACCCAGGCCATCACTGGTTGCATATGCCAAACCTTTTCCATGTGCTTAGGACCTGCCAGAGTTTATGTTCCACTTGGCAAGCTTTTGGGAATCCAGCATCACTCCCACATTGCACGATAAGCCATAGAACATAGGATTGTAGCAGAATGTTAAGTAAAATCAAATTACTTACATATTGTAGTTGTTGATGGTTGGGTGTGAAGGAATGGAGAATTTGCTCTGGAACTTCTAAAAAGGGATGATAAGTTGGGATAAATGGAATAGTCACCAGGCCCTGGTGATTTTTCTTTGGAAGTGTGTCTCACTCCTCTGTCCCTTCATTTCCATTACCTTGGCCAGCATCCTGTTACAGGCCCCAGTCATCTACTCTTTAATCCGTCTCACGTATGCCTGCCAGGTTAATCCTCCTAAAATAGTGTTCTCGTTATGTCACTACCCTGCTCAGAAATCTTCCATAGCTTTTTTGTTGGTAGCAGTTATCTGCAGGGAGATTTTTAGAGGTTTTGAATGAGATGGCTACTCCAAGTCCTCGAGAAAAATTACAAGACAGATGAAATTTGTTTTAGGGATCCTCTACCTCCCTCTCTGCCACCTTTCCCCCCAGTGAATTATCCTTATAACAGAGAATTTTTTTTAAAGAAAGAGAACAAAATCAGTAAAACTGATTAACACATTTTTAAAAACCGATATTATCATCGTTGTACACACCTGTGGAGCCCCACTTTTGCAAAGGAACTATGTGGAAGAGGGAGATTTCAGAATAGATGAGGAGGGAGTAGGAGGTCTTATCTATTCATTCAGATTTTAAATAACTTTGTGAGAAGGACTTGCACCCCTGTCCTGAGTGCACAGCACTGAGCTTTACACAGATTTTATGTTTAACTATATATCATTTAATTGGAGAGGAAAAAAAACCTAATTTCTACTGTCCTCATCTACCATCTGTTTTTTCTGAAATAATAATTTTTTATTATTTGGGCAATATCTGCCACCAAAAATCTGTATCCTGTTAGGATCCTACAACATTAGAGATCATTTTTAATATGAAGAGTAATAAATTCTTTATACTATGAAAGGAAAACAATTTTTTTTTGAAATTCCAATTCTGCCAACTAGCTAAGTATACCTTTATTCTTTTTTCCTTCATAGTAATTGACCTAGTAAAGTAGAATTAAATGTCAAAGTACTAAAATAGCAGGGCAGGGGGAGGCTGTTTTTAAATTTTCCTCTTACATGATTTTGCCTTTGAGAAGATTTCAAGATCTGGTAGCAGTTCTTTCATATTAATATGTGACTTTTGTTCCAGTGTTAGCTGTTTTGAAAACTTTTGTAATCCTTTAAGTTTTATTTGCCTTGTCCAGATGTCAGAACTATTTAGAGGTTTTGTTATCAGGTAATATAAGAAGATTTTTATCTAATGCTTGTAAAATTTCCTCCCAGAGGAAGAAAAAAAACTACTTAGAAACTTCAGTCTCTAAAAAGGGGATATTTGAAAGAATAGAACACAAGTAACTATTTTTTTGAAAGCATTAAGTGTATCTGAACCAATAATAGAAAAAGAAGTTGTTTTCTGTTTCTTAACAGCCGGTCTAGGAATGTAGCGTTAATAACTTGTCTTAAGCATGCTGACATTCCACATTTTTATAAGGCTTGGTGTAATTTGTTCGCAGAACTTTTAATTTCATCAAGTTGTTGATATACAAAAAGAAAACTACTCATGGTCTTTAGGACTTTTGTCTCACGATCATTATATATCTGTCTCACAACCATTATATATATATAGAAAGGTCAGCTCCCGAGACCCTTCTTCAGCCCATCTGTCTCCCTGCATCTGAAAGTCAACAGTGAAAACAGCACAGTAGTATGCCTGTTCAGAACTAATAATGTTTGGAAACTGGCAGGTGAAAGATGAAATGACTGAGGAAACAGGTTTGATCTTCTGAGTACATCAATTTATTGGGAGCAGGCTGGTCACTAACATAGTTACTACAATGAAAATGTTGGTAGATAAAATGAGGGTCTATTCCTGAGGCTTGAAAGAAGAACATCAATGAAGCATTGTCTCTCTATCATTACTCCCCCAATTAAAAAAACAAAACTCTCCTGTGGAACAAAAATATAAGCATAGTCAGTTCACACATTGTCCATACTTTGAAATGCATGTGGGTTTATTTTTCAAGGAACTAGGCTTTACATTTTAAAATACAAAGAGAGCTGACATTTACGTAGTGCTTTCTGACCAAAAAAGTGGTTGCCTTGAAGCATCTCTCCCTGTTTTTCAAGTGAGGAAGCAACTAGATTGAGTTTAGACTTCCCCAGTTAGTAACAGAACTGGTACTTGAACCCAGGTCTTCTGACCTCAAGTCTAGGATTTTTTACAGTGTTCACTCTGTTGCCTCTCTTTTGTGCTCCTGATCCATGAATTATTTAGCTAGAAGATAGAAATCTGCTCTTAGAGGATTGTGGATTTATTTTTTACTCTGTGCTGTCATCTTAAAGTAATAAACATTCCCTATTAAATAGTGCTAGGGTTTGGTCATGAATTCCTGATGCAAAATATTTTCAATTAAAAGAAATCTCTCCAGTTTGCCAAGTGTAAAACTAGAATTTCCTCATAGTATTTTCATTTTCCATCCATTGCATATTGCAGGGCAGTTTTGGTTTTCAAGGTGTAGGCCTAGGTTGGGCTTCCTTGCTGTACAGAATAATTGAAAAAGAGAATACTTTCACTTTTTTTTTTCCCCGTGTTACTGAATTTTATTGTCAAACTTCATTTATTTTGATCATTTTGATGGAAAATTTTCTAAAATGCATGCTATACCTAAATCAAGGAGAGTATATAAACATAATTTA
>JAQQSZ010003834.1:0-14331 GCA_028646595.1 Phalanger gymnotis
AGAGAAGAGGGGGCAGGCGAGGGGGAATGAGTGAATCTCGCTCTCATCAGACTTGACCTGAGGAGGGAATAACATACACACTCAACTGGGTAGCTTACCCCACAGGAAAGAAGGAGGAAGGAGATAAATAGGGGGGATGATAGAAGGGTGAGAGGATAGGGGAGGAGGTAATCAAAAGCAAACACTTTCAAAAAGGGACAGGGTCAAGGGAGAAAATTGAATAAAGGGGGGGTAGGTTAGGAAGAAGCAAAATATAGTTAGTCTTTCACAATATGAGTATTGTGGAAGGGTTTTACATAATGATACGCATGTGGCCTATGTTGAATTGCTTGTCTTAGGGAGGGAAGAGGGGATAGCATTTGGAACTCAAAGTTTTAAAAGCAGATGTCCAAAAAAAAAAAAGGTTGTTTTTGCATGCAACTGGGTAATAAGATATACAGGCAATGGGGCATAGAAATTTATCTTGCCCTACAAGAAAGTAAGGGAAAAAGGAGATGGAGGTAGTGGGGTGACAGAAGGGAATGCTGACTAGGGAATGGGGCAACCAGAATATATGCCATCTTGGAGTTTGGGGGAGGGTAGGAATGAGGAGAAAATTTGTAATTCAAACTCTTGTGGAAATCAATGCTGAAAACTAAAAATACTAAATACAGAAAAAAAAATGTGAAAGACATTACAACAACAACAAAAAAAAAAAAACAGAAATTAAGTTCTTTTCTAGTGGCCCAAAGCAATGGGTACATTTGAAGTAATTGATGTGTGAACAGGTACTTTAAGTAGAATGGAGCATTTGTGAAGATAGAGTGACTAAGGAAACAAAGGCTAGATCTCCCAAGCATATGGATTTATAAGCAATGCATGCCAGTTGCATAACAAATCAGGACCTGTGGCCTTCTTCAACTTTGGCACTGGATTCCAAATATAGATTCTTATGCCATAAAAAATTAATCAAAACAAAATTAGGTGATCTAATTTTTGGAGGAAAGATAAGGGACTTTAAAAGTTGAGAGGGGGAACGCAAACAGGTGCAATTCCCTGAAATCAGAAAAAGAGGTGGCCCACTCCCCCCAGTCTGTATTCAGTTAAAGAAATATGGAAGCTATAACTGATTGACCAATATGGGGCCAGTTTTCAGCTAGACATATGGGTTGCTTGAGATGTATTATTATGAGAAAACTCGTTTTATCAATCTTTGGGTCTAACTGGGTTTCTGGACAGCATTCATGGATAGGGTTCCTGTGGCCTCAGGGCCTGTGAATTTTGGATTGTCAAAGAGCTGAACTTGACCTAGAGGGCCACATGTAGCCTCCCTACCTCTCCGGGTCCTTATTTAAGACACTCTAAGCAGCAGGTAGTAGTGGTCCAGCCTCCTAGCCACACAGGCCTAAGTGCAAAAAATACATGAAGGTTTTCTAACAAGACAGAAATTGGACTAAACCTATAATTGAATAGAAAGGGAATTGAGTTAGATTCAGAATTGAGTCATAAGATGGAGAAAGTATGGTTCAGTCAATTACTACTCCCACTTGCTGTTCTGATTTCCTCACTTTCTTAGATGGTGTGAGACACAGAGGAGGTGATTGAACTATGTTTTAACTAAATATAATAATGAGTACAGTATATGTAGAAGAAATTCATGCTGGAGTTAATATAATTTTGAAAATTTTGAGGTTCTGACTTTTTCAAGATATAGGGAAGAATCTTGAAGATACCAAACAATTAGAAAAATTCGTCAATACAATTATTACCGCCCCCCCCAAAAAAAAGTTGATAAAGAGTAACTTCTACTAGGCCTACTTTTACATCTTTAAAATCTCTGAGAATGATCCACAGGCATATTAAAGGTGCCCTTTATGGAAAAATGAGAACAAGCCAGTTGTAAAAAATAGTCAACAATTAACTGTGTCTTAACAATTAACTGAAAGATAGATAGAAGATCTTTGATATTTGTTGATTTTTTTAATAAATATTTGATTAAGTAGAGCAAAACACAACTATTACAAATACGTATAGTTAAGAAAAACACGTTCCAACACTTAGCTATATGTAAAAGGAGGAAGCAAAGGAAAGGGAAATGAAAAAATACTTCATTCTGCACTGTGTTCCTCAGCTCTCTGAAGGTAGATAGTATATTTCATCATGAGTTATGACTGGTCATTGTGTTATTGAAGAGCTTTTGAGTTTTTCAAAGTTGCTTATTTTTATGATATTGTTATTGTATAAATTGTTTTTCTGGTTCTGCTCACTTCACTTTCCTTCAGTTTATATGTCTTCCACAGAAATAGTAAATGCATCCTTTTCAGATCATGATGCAATTAAACTTATTTGTAATAAAGGACCATGGAAAGATAAACTAAAAATTAATTGGAAACTAATCTAATCCTAAAGAATGAGTGGGTCAAAGAACAAATCATAGAAAACAATTAATAACTTCATTCAAGAGAATGACAATACTGAGACAACATACCAAAACTAATGCGGCAAAAGCAGTTCTTAGGGGAAGTTTTATACGTCTAAATTCTTACATGAATGAAATAGAGAAAAAGGAGATCAATGAATTGGGCATGCAACTGAAAAATCTAGAAAAAGAACAAATTGAAAATCTTCAATTAAATACTGAAAACCAAAGGAGAGATTAATAAAATTGAAATCAAGAAAACTATTGAACTAATAAACAAAACTAAGAGCTGGTTTTATGAAAAAACCAATAAAATCAATAAACCTTTTGTCAATTTCATTTTAAGAAAGCAAGAAGAAAACCATATTACCGGTATCAAAAATGAAAAGGGTGAATTCACCACCAGTGAAGAGGAAATTAAAACAATAACTAGAAATTATTTTGCCCAGTTGTATGCCCACAAATATGACAGCCTGAGGGAAATGGATGAATATTTACAAAAATATAAATTGCCCATGTTAACAGAAGAGGAAGTAAAATACCTAAATAACCCCAGATCAGAAAAAGAAATTGAGCAAGCCATCAATGAACTCCCTAGAAAAAAATCCAGGGCCAGATGGTGTTACATGTGAATTCTGTCAAACATTTAAAGAACAATTAATTCCCATACTTTATAGACTATTTGGAAAAATAGGTGGAGTCCTACCTAATTCTTTTTATGACACAAATATGGTACTAATGCCTAAACCAGAGAGAGTCAAAACAGAGAAAGAAAATTATAGACCAATTTCCCTCATGAATATTGATGCAAAAATTTTAAATAAAATATTAACAAAAAGATTGCAGCATCTTATCACGAGAGTAATACACTTATGACCAGGTAGGATTCATTCCAGGAATGCAAGGCTGGTTCAATATTATTAAAACTATCAGCATAATTGATCATATCAACAACAAAACTAGCAAAAACCATATGATTATCTCAATAGATGCAGAAAAATCTTTTAAAAAAATACAACAGTCATTCTTATTAAAAACACTAGAAAGCATAGGAATGAATGGAGTCTTCCTTAAAATTATAAATAGCATCTACCCAAAACCATCAGCAAGCATTACATGTGATGGGGATAAGCTAGATGCATATCCAGTAAGATCAGGGATGAAACAAGGATGTCTGTTATCACCCCTATTATTCAATTTGGTACTAGATATGTTAGCTTTAGCAATAAGAGAAGAAAAAGAAATTGAAGCAATTAGAAGAGGCAAACAAGAGAAACTAAGTTATCACTCTTCACAGATGATGTGATGATTTACTTAGAGAATTCTATAGAATCAAGTAAAAAACTACTTTAAATGATAAAAAAAAACTTTAGCAAAGTTGCAGGTTATAAAATAAACCTACATAAATCCTCGGTATTCTCATATATTACTAACAAAGCCCAGCAGCAAGAGATAGAAAGAGAAATTCCATTTAAAGTTACTGCAGACACTATAAAATATTTGAGATTTGTCTACCTGCCAAGACAAACCCAAGGCCTACATGAATATAATTATGAAACATTTTTCACACAAATAAAGTCAGATCTAAATAAATGGAAAAAATTAGTTGCTCATGGTTAGGCCGAACTAATATAATAAAAATGACAATTTTACCTAAATTATTTATTCAGAGCCATACCAACCTACCAAAAAATTATTTTACAGATCCTAATAAAATAACAAAATTCATCTGGAAGAACAAAAGGTCCAGAAAATCAAGAGAATTAATGAAAAGGAATGCTAAGGAAGGTGGCCTGGCCGTATCAGATATTAAACTGTACTATAAAGCAGCAGTTATCAAAACTACCTGGTACTGTCTAAGAAACAGAGTGGTAGATCAGTGGAATAGGTTAGATACACACAAGATGCAGTAGTAAATGACCTTAGCAATCTACTCTTTGATAAACCCAAAGAATCCACCTTCTGGGCCAAAAATTCACTGTTTCACAAAAAACTACTGGTAAAGATGGGAAATGGTATGGCAGAAATTGGTCATAAATCAGTATCTTACACCATATTCCAAAGTGAATTCAAAATGGGTTCATGATTTAGGAATAAAAGCTGATACTGTAAGCATTTTGGGAGAGCAAGGAATAGTTTACCTGTCAGATTTATGGGAAAGGGAAGAATTCATGACCCAACAGGAGATAGAGAGCATTACAAAACGCAAAATGGATAATTTTTATTATATTAAATTGAAGAGTTTTTTATAAACAAAGCCAATGCAACAAAGATTAGGAGGGAAACAGAAAATTGGGAGAAAATCTTTGCAACCAGTGTCTCTGATAAAGGCCTCATATCTAAAATTCACAGGGAACTGAGCCAAATTTATAGGAATACAAGTCATTCCCCAGTTGAGAAATGGTCAAAGGATATGAACAGGCAGTTTTCAGAGGAAGAAATTAAAGATATTTATAGGCATATGGAAAAATGCTTGAAATCACTACTGATTAGAGAAATGCAAATCAAAACAACTCTTAGGTACCACATTTCTCCTGTCAGATTGGCTAACATGACAAAACAGGAAAATGCTAAATGCTGGAGAGGATGTGGGAAAATTGGAATATATTGTTGGTGGAGTTGTGAACTGATCCAGCCATTCTGGAGAGCAATTTGGAACTATGCTGAAAGGACTATAAGAATGTGCATACGTTTTGACCCAGCAGTACCACTTCTAGGGCTGTATCCCAAAGAGATCACACAAGTGGGAAAGGGACCCATTTGTACAAAAATGTTTTTAGCAGCTCTTTTTATGATAACAAAGAATTGGAAATCAATTGGGGAATGTAAGCAAGTTGTGCTATGTGAATATAATGGAATCCTATTCTGCTACAAGAAATGGGGAAAATATGGACTTCATAATAATCTGGAAAGACCTACATGATCTGATGCTGAGTGAAGAGAGCAGAACCAGGAGAACATTGTACATGACCACAGACATATTGCTTCTGTGGTGACTAACTTTGATAGATTTGGCTCTTCTCAACAGTACAAGGTTCAAAGACAGCTCCAAAGGATTCATGAATGACAGGGCTGTCTACATCCAGAGAAAGAATTATGGAATCTGAATGTAGATTGAAGCAAAATATATGCTCTTTTTTTTCTCTTCTTTTTTGGTTTTGTTTCTTCTTTCTCATGATTCATTCCATTGGTTGTAATTCTTCTTTACAACTTGAGTATTGTGTAAATAAGTTTAATGTGAAGGTATATGTAGAATATACATTGGATTCTATGTTGTCTTGGGTGGGGGAAAGAAAGGAGAGAGGGGAAGAAAATTTGGAACTCAAAAATTTGTGGAACTGAGTGTTGTAAACTAAAAATAAAAAAATCTAAAATATTTTTAAAATTTTTTATGTCTTCCCAGGTTTTTCTGAAACCATTTCCTTTATCATTTCTTACAGCACAATAGTGTTCCATCAACTTCTTATACCTTAACTTGTCCAGCCATTTCGCCAATTGATGGACACTCCTTCCAGTTCCAACTCTTTGCCATCACAAAATTCTTTATGCATAGATGTCCTTTCCTTCTTAGTTTGATCCCTTTGGGGTATAGACTTACTTGTAGTATCACTTGATCAAAGGGTATGCACAGTTTAATAGCTTTTGGGGCATAACTCTCATCATAGTTACACCAACAGTGCACTAAAGTACTTGTTTTCCCATAGCCCCTCTAGCATTTGTAGTTTTCCTTTTCGTCACCTTTGTCAGTCTGATGGTTGTAAGGTGGATAGCACCACAGAATTTTTTTGATTTATATTTCTCTAATTAATGACTAAGAGCATTTTTTCATATGGATACTGACAGCATGGATTTCTTCTCTGAAAACTATTAATATCCTTTGACCATTTCTCAGTTGAGTAATGACTCTTAAAGAATGATGTTTTAAGTGTAAAGTAAAACACACAGGATTGCAAAGGAACCTGGTGGTATTGAAATACAATTATCAAAATGTATTTTTTTTAAAGTTCACAGATTCCAGGTTAAAAACTATTATTCTGTATGAATCCTTGAATGAGTTTTTTATTTCAGATACTGTTGCTTTCCCCACCCCCGAAATATTTGTCTCCCTAGTTAGTTTGTAAACTTCTTGAGGACAGACTATTTCACTTCTGTTTCTTAGCACAGTTCCTTGTGTATAGTATGCATTTAATAAACTGGGAAGAATTTTGGAGTGCAAGGCATTACACAATTTCCTAAATACAGTTTAGCTTATTTTCTTCCTTCTTTTCTGGGTCCAGCTTACTGTCTGCCTGCATGTACTGATGTATTGGATCTATAGACTGTGTATCTAAATACATTCTTCACCTGCTTATTTTTTCCTTAGGATAAACACTTTTGAGTAATTGTGAGGCTGTTTGAGCACTTGCAGTATTCTAGAAATTGAAGCAATTAATGTAATGTTATCTGCAAAAAGGGAATATGGAGAGTTTTACTGTCCTCTTGCCTTTGGTTTTTGTGTTAAACATTGTCCTTGATACTGACTGACAGGTTTAAGCTAGTTTAAAACCTACATGTCTTCCTCTTCTATATATCATTTGTTATTAATAATTATAGAGTTTGGGGGCAAAGATATTTCTGTTAAATTCTTGTGTGATTTTAAAACACACACACACACACACACACACACACACACACACACACACACACACTTCTCACCACCAAAGCCCTTGACACCATCAGATGGTTCAGCATCAGAACCAGATTATTTTATTAATGGAAATGATACTGAAGAATATGCATTTTTGCAGTAATAGTTATCGTTGATGATTGACTCAAGGGAGGGTTTTGTAAGGATGAGGAAGGCATGGTTATGTTTGCAGGCAGCAGGGAAGGAGCTAATGATTAGAGTTTAAAGATTAGCTAGTGGGGGATGTTAGAGGGGTCAATCTCCGCTAGAGCCAGGATCGGATATGATCAAGGAAGTATGAAGTGGTGTTTGGCTCAGTAAATATGATGTGAAGAGATAGTGGGAGACATACATGAGTGGTGTGCTTTTCCTGTCCTCATTTTCTTTAGTGCTATTTCTTCTTCCTCATTCAGCACATCAGAAACAATAATGTTATAATCTAAATGTGATGGCCCCTCTGTCATTAATACAGAAAAGAATTTGCTATAAAATTCTACGTATCTTTTCCTTTTTTTCATCCATTTGTTGACCTTTCATTTCTGTCTTTAAATGGTCTCAGAATGATTTGGCTTAACTGGTTTTCTGACCATGCTTCCGTAAACTTCCAGTTAAACTTCTACAAACTTGTTTTTCATGATCATTGCATTAGAATTCTTTAAAGCTGAAAGATACTTAAGGAATCAGCTAGTCCAAGCCCCTCATTTTACTGAAGTGACTAGGGGCAAGACTGGAATTGCACTCAAGAAACCTGGGTACAAGTTCATGACTGTTTCTACTATATGGTAATATTAATTGTTTCTCATTTCTTCATGAGACCATATTTAAATTTAGGGCTTTTTTGTTTCATTCCTTGTAGTGCCAGAACCTACTAAGACCAGTTCAAGCCAGCCCCAACCTGCTGGTATCAGTACCAGTACTTCCACCAGCACTATCACCAATAGCAGCAATGGCAAACGTGCATCTGCCAATGGCCAGCAGCCAGCTGCATCCCGTTACCTGCCTCGTGAGGTGCCTCCACGTTTCCGCCAGCAAGAACAGAAGCAGCTATTAAAAAGAGGTCAGCCATTACCTCCTGGGACTCTTACCAGTGTAAGCCCAACACAAGGTACTGGACAAGCAGGGGCAAGTCCTCCTCCTCTAACAGGGGCAGGTGGACAGCATCATCCAAGTAAACTCCAATCAGGTAAGTTTTTCATATAATAGGACATTCTGACAGTCTCACAAAAACCTTTATACTTTTTGCTGAGTAACAAGTATACTTTGTATTATGTGAGTCTCAGAAAATGGTATTAACATTGTTTTTCTGTTTACTTGAATGATTTCGGCTTATCTTCACTTTTTATTTACCTTCAATTATCTGTGGCTGAATACTTCAGTTTTTATACTTTTTATTCTATGCCTCCAAGTCTCTCTAAAATAGCTAATAAACTGTAAACCATAATCTAACTGTAATTTATATACTCTGTGCATTGAATTAAGTAGTAGAAATATAATGTGACCTACATTAGCCTTAGTTGACAAAGTAAACAAGACACTAAATAAAAAAATTAACAGCTGTGGTTTTTTTTTTAACAGTTTCCACAGGCCCTGAATTTTAAGTACATTGATAGCTTAGTGGTCACGCAAAAATGTGGAACAAAATTTTTTTTGTCCTGTCTCATGTAAGATTTCTTTAAACTTGTGTTTCAAGTGGGAAACAAAAGTCTTAAGGCAATCATTCTTTAGCTATACAACAGAATTTTAAAATTATTTTAAAAATTAATTTCCAATAAACTTTAAAACATATTTTGAAATTTTAATGTTTATTAACCAAGAAAAAAATATACTTGTTCCTGACCAAGTTAAACTTTTAAGTAATTTGTATAGTAAAGAACTTGGTTTTTTTTCCTTTTTACTTCAGTAGTCCATTCAGAGCAGTATAGACATTATTGCCTAGTAGTCAGTAGTTCTGTTGTAAAGTTTTGCATGTTCATTTTAGGACCTATAAAGAATTTTGTTAGTTATTGGGATTATATAAAAAATAAATTTTCTTGTATTCAATTCAGCATTTATTAAGTACCTACTATATGCAGTGCACTGTGCTAGACTCTGGAAATATATAAAATGATGTAGTACTTCTTGTCCTTGACAAACTTGCAGTCTGATGGAACAAGTATGTATACTGTAATAAATAACTATGATACAAGTTATAAGTTCAAATAGAGTGGCATAAAAGATTTAAGATGGGAGAAACTGGGATGGGTTAATGGGACAACAAGGTAAACTTTTTAGAAGTGACACTTGAGTTGGATCTTGAAGGGAGGAAAGTAGATGGAGGGAAAAGATCTTTTTTTCCCCCCACCAAAATAAATACTAAGAATGGTAGAGCAAAAGTTATAGTAGTCATTAGTCCATTCTGGCTAAATCTTAAAATAGGAGTAATATTTGATAAGTCCGGAAATGTAGGTTCGACCCAGATTGTAGGAGTCCTTGAATGCCTGGCTAAAGACTTTGCATATTATCTAGTAAACAGGATCTCACTGGAGTTCTTAGGACAAGGAATTGATGTCACCAGTATTTTGAATTACTCAGGCAGTAATGCTAAGGTTGACTTTGGAAATAGAGAAAGGCTAAAAGTGAAGAGATCTTATAAAAGTCAAGAGGAAAAAAGAAGAGAGCCTAAATACAGAGGCAGTAGCATTTCTTTGGTTTTCTAAAGTAACATTAGTTAATGAGAAGATACAAAGTTATTATTAGTTTTTTCCCCACAGTCTTCTAATGCAAGCTTATTTTCATCAAGCTTATATATGTATATACTATTCTCAGTCTAGAGTAATTGTCATATTTTTCTGTCATTTGTTCCCTTTGCATAGGCCTAAAATGTAAGGTACACTCATAAAGACATTAATTTTTACAACTAAATCCTGCTCCTTGTTTGCTTGTTTTCCATACAGTATATCCTATAACTAACAGTCAGTTAGCAGGTATTTATTTAGCGATGACAGTCTACCAGGTATTGTGCTGGAGATTCAAAGAAAAAGCAAAAACAGTCTCTGCCATCAGAGATAGACTGAAAAAAAAATTAAACAAATATGAGGACAGCCAATGAAAAGGCACAGAGGTGGAATGTCATGTGAGGCAAGTAGAAAGTGGGCCAATGTCTATCCAAAAGATAATGAGGCCTGAACTAGAGTAATAGCCTTGTAAAAAGTAGAAAGATGCTGTAGGAAAAGAAACGACCAGTGTTGAAGATAACACAGAGGTTTTGAACCTGGTTGTTAGCAAAGATGGTGGTACCATCAACAGTAATAGAGAAATTAGAAGGGGTTGGGGCTAGGTTCTGGGGAAAAGATGATAAATTTTAGTTTGGATATACTGAGTTGGAAATACTTCTGGGGCATCCAGTTTGAAATATCCAATAGGCATTCAGTGACGCGGGATTGGAGTTTAGTAGAAAGTCTAAGGGTATTTATATACATTTGAGAATCATCTACATAGAGATGATAATTAAACCCAGGGGAGCTGTTGAGCTCACCAAATGAGATAGCACTGAGAGAAAAGAGAAGAGGACCTAGGAGAAAATCATTCAGTCAGCAAGAGTTTATTAAGTATCTGCTTTGTGCCAAGGCATGGGACAGAGTCTTAACCTTTAATGGTCTCGATATGGATGAAGATCCAGCAAAGGAGACTGAAAGGGAACAGTAATTCAGGTAGGAGAACCTAGAATACATAGATGAAACATTTATTAATCCATTACTCTGTGCCACGCACTGTGGAAAGCACTGGGATTACAAATATAAGAAAGCAAGATAGTTGTAACTCTCAAGGAAACCACCTTCTAAAGGAGTAATGCAAAGTTAGAATAAAGAGTGAAGAAGAGTGAGGAGGAAAGAGAATACCCACATGGGGAAAGTAAGAATACATCTGGGAAGTGGTATAGAGACTTGGACATCAGGAAAATAAGAGGAAAGCTTACCCTTCAGAGCTAGGGGACCCATGAGGGTCCAAGGGATGTCCAAGTTTTGAGTGGGGTGGAGATGATTGAAGAGTAGGGCCATGTTTAGGAGACCTCTGGGAAATTGCACAGAGGCTTGGCCCCAGCAAGACAAAGCAAGAGTTCACTTATCAGAGCTAGGAGATTCAAGAGTGAAGTTCCAAACTTCTGGTGGGATGGGTATGTTCAAAGGGCCATGGCAAAGAGACAAGAGAAGAGAGGTGTGTGTAGGTGGGTTGGCCTTGGCAAGCCAAAGGGCCACCACTTCATTACAGCCTAAAGTGAAGAAAGAAATGTTCAGGAAGGGAGGGGGGTCAGGGAGGGAAGTCTTATCAGAAGCATGCAAGATGAAGATGGAAGAAGGAACCAGTCTGTGGTCTAAGTTTTTTTCAGCAAAGTATGAGAAGATCTCTATTGATGGGAGTGGGGGGTGGGGCTGGGGAAAGGAACACTCTTGGACACTAAGAAGAGATA
The DNA here is from genome assembly GCA_028646595.1 of Phalanger gymnotis. Classification (NCBI taxonomy): domain Eukaryota; kingdom Metazoa; phylum Chordata; class Mammalia; order Diprotodontia; family Phalangeridae; genus Phalanger; species Phalanger gymnotis. The sequence goes on from JAQQSZ010003834.1 coordinate 11,512, forward strand.
AAAAGGTTGGAAAAATTGCTGTGGTGAATGGGATGGGGAATTAATTAGGGAGAAGTATGATTATTTTGCTACGGTTGGAATTAGTTAAGATAAATTTGTAGTGATCTAGTCAGCCTGATTTTGTCTTTTCCTCCTGCTCATTAAAAAGCACATGTTAGATAGTGAAGGAATCAGGTGGTGGGAGCTGATCCAGGGTTAGGTTTTGACAAGGGGTTAGGAGAAGAGAATGAGGATTTGAGAACTGGTAACAATGTAGAGTTGAACTGGTTCAACAAGAGGCTGAGATTGGGAAGGGAAGAAGAGTGTAGACAGGGCAAGGGTGATGTGGTAAAGCACCAAGGCATGGAAGAATTAGAAGTCATCACAGAGAGGATGAAGGATAAAGTTAGGAATAGGAAGAAATAGAAAGAGAAGACATAATGATGGCATAAAGGAATAGCAGTTCTTAAACATGGAAGTGTAACACTTACAGGATCAGTGGTATGACTGTCCCTGTGTATACCTGAAATGAAGTGGAGAAATCAGTGATAGGAGTTAAGAAGATTGAATAACTGGGAAATTAAGGTATATCAGGAAAGAGGCAGAGGGGAGGAGGGAGTATTTCAGTTCCCTAACAGTGACCAGTGAGTTCTTGAGAGGATATGACTCCAGCCAGTGTAGAAAAGTGTGGATAGAAATGCAATGTCATCTCGGGGGAGTTAGGTCTCAGTGAGTGCCAGAAGATAGAGCAAGAAAAGAAGAGGTGTAAAATGAAAAGTTGTTTGTTAATTATAGAATAGAAATCTGAGAAATTACAGTGGAAAGTACAGGAAGATCTAGAGTAGAGCACCAGTGGGGTAGAGTTGAGGTGTTTTGCAATGACAAAAGGAAACTGCTAGGATTGGAGAAAGAGTTATTTGTTCTTTAGCAGTTGGGGGTTCAGCATCTGTGGGATTACAGGCAAGTAAGAGGATATGTTAACCATTGGAGAATAATTCCAGTAAGAATTTCATTGAGTTCTGATGATGAAGACAGGTAATGAGGAGGTTCAGGAGGTTCAAGCCTCTAGATTTTGGCACAGCATTCAACCACCTGATCTGTCCTGTTGCTATGTTCATAGGGGGAAATCTGCCTTACAGCAGGCATAAGCAGAAGTGTGTTCCCAGCCAGAAGATCTGCTATATCCCAAGACTCGATTTGGGACAAACTTGGCAGTGCTGAACCTCCCTAGGCACCTCTAGGTGTCCAGGAGTGTAGCAACAAGGCCTAAGTTACTGTACCCTTGTCTGCCTCACAGTCCTTTTGTGGTTCTTGGGATATCCAGAAGCTTAGCATGTCTTTCTTTCATAGTATCACCAGATAACAATTTTTCCTCTGTTTTTTCTTTTGCACTTATTTTTAGATTCCTTTCCTCATTTAAGTGACTCTCTTACTCTAAGAATCTATGCATTTACTTTTACTTATTATTTCCCCCTTTTATCCCTGTATTTCCTCTACCCTTTTAAGTATTTCAAAATTTCTTCTTGTCTCCAGCCTCTAATTTTTAATAATAATCTTTTCCAATAAAAAGTTTTCTTTGCTTTGTCCTCCTTATTTTTATCTTCCTTTCAATTCCATTCTAAGTTTTATTTTCTGATTGATGAGCTATGCCCTTATTTGTTCTTTCTTTGTCCTCTCTCTGTCCCCCATGGGGTTAAAGCTTCCTAAGTACCAGGTTTGAGCTCTCTTCTATTCAGTTTCCATATTGTTGCCTTTGTAGATCTGGCCCATCCAGTCAGCAAACATTTATTAAGCATCTGCAGTATGCCAGGTAGTGTGGTAGGCACTATGGATGCAAAGACAAAATTAAGATAATCCCCATCCTCAAGGACTTTATAATCTAGGCAGGGAGATGACAGGTACCTGTAATGACATATACAAAATGAATACAGGGTAATTGTGGGAGAAAAAAGCACTGGCAACTTTGGGGATCAGGGAAGGCTTCATATAGAAAGTGACCTTTGAGCTAAGTCTTGAAACAGCCTGGCTGTTCTAAGTGGCAAGGGTAAGGGAACAATGCATTTTCACTTCAGGGGACAGCCAAAACAAAGGCAGAGATAGAAGATGATATGAAGAACATTAAGAAAGTCAGTTTGATTGTAGAGTTCATGGAGAATAAAAATAATAAGGCCAGAAAGATAGGTTGAGTTCAGGTTGGGAGGCCTTCACATGCCAAACAGAAGAGCTTTTATTTGACCTAATTGGTAATAGAGAGACACAGACGTTTTTTGAGAAGTTCTGTGCTTTAGGACAGGCACTTGGGCAGCTGTATGGAAGATGAATTAGAGAGGAAAGAAGAGGCAAGTGTTGTAGTGGTCCAAGTGAGAGGAGATAAGGGCCTGAACTGGGGTGATGACTGTGTGAGTAAAGAGAGTGGGATGGAGGTAAGAGATATAGAGCAAGATTTGTCAACCAAGGAATAGGGGGGGCGGAGCCAAGATGGTAGCTGGAAAGCAGGGACTGGTGTGAGCTCCCCACCAAGTCCCTCCAAAAACCTACAAAAAAATGGCTCTGAACCAATTCTAGAACTGCAGAACCCACAAAGGGGCAGAGGAAACCGGGCTCCAGCCCAGGACAGCCTGGATGGTCTCTGGGTAAGGTCTATCCCGCACAGAGCTCCCAGCTCCCAGCTGAGGGGAGCGGAGCTGAGCCAAGCAGAGCCCAGCGTGGGCAGCGCGGACCGACCAGACCAGGAGCCGAGCAGAGTGTGCCCTAGTGCCCTGAATTACTGAGCTGTGGCATGTACCAGACCTCTCAACCCACAAACAGCAAAGACAACAGAGAAAGTTAGTGGGAAAAGCT